>JAJJHT010020270.1:696326-750860 GCA_021223865.1 Drosophila pandora
GATTGACTAAAAGATAGTATTCGATGTACTTTCTTTAAAATAAGACCATGTTGCAAGCATAATTGTAATTGTTTTAAATGGATTATATAAAACTCCTCATCAGTCAAATCAGCTATTAATTTTGGAATCTTTCCTCCTGAGGGTACCTTATTTTCGGTGCAAAATGGTAAACTATTATGTTTATCATGAATTTCATCAGGATAATCTAGATTTGCTTCTAGAATATATCCAGTATCCCCTGATGAATCAGTATTTCTGACATCAAACATATTAATTTCATTCTCACTTAAAAATTTAAAATTTGAAAATGGTAGTTTTTGGCTCATCGCCCAACCATATAAATTAATTGCATCAATATTTGATAAATTATTTTTTGGTTTTGCTTCATCATAATTGTTCATGTACTCATTATTTGCATTAGAAATTGTCTGATTGCACTGAATTAAACCTCCGCGTATCCCTCTTTTTATAAAGTTATACATATTAGGATCGCTTATTAATTCTAACTCTGCTTTTGTATATTTCATCATAGCGTCCCATGAAATAGATGGAACTGAAACATAATTTACCAGGTCTAATTTATAAATTTCTTTGCATATATTGCGAAAGTTTTCGAAAACATCCGCTAAAATCAGCACATCATTTTCTAAATATAATTTCAGGCAGTCTCTTAAGGATCTACAATGAAAAGAAGCCCAAATTTCTTCGGCAAAATTGTAGTTGCTTACACTACATTCTTCATCTGTTAATGTATTGTAAAAATATTCCCTAGGCGAAAGTGACGTTTCATTAAATTTACCAAAACTATCTAAATAATCATAAGGAAATACTCCTTTTCTTCTGATTAGTTTGAATTTATCACCGCTAATAAACACCGATTGTTTATAGAAAGTGTTTGGTCATTGAGATTTTTCAATGACTTTATCCAAAATAATNTTTCACACGTTATAAAATGTCTTTTTATTCTTGCATATGAAATGGAGACAGAAAGCTCCGATTTATGATGCGTATGCACTGAGATAAAGAGTACAAGTGGGCCCGCCTTTTAGCATAGGGCGGGCGAAAGCTCGTTAACTTAATGACAACAATAAAATAAAGCCGAGCGGCCGAGAAGAGTCGGCTTGCGACTAACAAAAGATATAAGAAAAATGATTATATGCTAAGCTATAATTATTACATATATATATATTTTACATTTATATTAAATTTATGCAGTGGCTGTCGCCTGACCCGACAGTCATCGACATAGACATTTTCCAACACGATTTTTGCTGCATTCGGAAACTCCTGCCGAGGTTAGCAGCCAGCTGGTCCAGTACTCGGACTGTTAGGAATGGTGCGCATGATCTCCATGCCACTCTCCATAAGATTCTTTGATAGTCCCTATGTTTTTCACTCATCCCGATTTGACGGAACATCTTGACTATGTCCTCTGAAAAGACGTATTTGAAAATACGGAATCGCAAGCCCACAGCAAATAGGTCTCGGTGAATACTCGGTCCGATCGTGAGGGTGTCGATTAAAGCCTTGCTTTGGCGCCTAATATGAGTCGTCGAAAACTACTCTGGGTTTCCGTCCCTATACAGGATGATGTGGTAAGTAAAAATTCTTTCCCTTGGCCAATTTCGCTGGCTGAGATTTTTCGCATATGACCTAGCTACTGATACTCCCTTGGCTACTAGCGACTTCCCTCATGAATTTTACGTAGTCGTTACGTAGTTGTTGATTTTGTGCCAAACACCGTTTAACTGATTGGAACCTCTGCAGCGCTCCTTGCTATTTATATTTTATTTACGTTACGTTATACGTTATTTATATAAGCTATGACCTAATATTTGCTTTATGAGGTATTTTTGTGTTTCTGTTTTTGTTGTGTATAAATTTGTGTCTTTTGTTATTTAAAATTAAATTATCATGACTTAACAGCATTGCTTGTTTGTGGTGAACACAGTGATGTAATTCACCATCCGAAAATTTATAATATATCGATGAGATGAGATTCCAATATGCGTTTGTGTCCAATATAAATTTGTGTCTTTTGTTATTTAAAATTAAATTATTATGACTTAACAGCATTGCTTGTTTGTGGTGAACACAGTGATGTAATTCACCATCCGAAAATTTATAATATATCGATGAGATGAGATTCCAATATGCGTGATGGCGTAATAGCCAAACCAAATGATTGTATACAGCGTTCAGATACATATGACTGCGAACATTGACCATAGCCGTGCTCCTGTTCCATCCTGTACTCCTGTTTGAATTTGCAGTGCCTTGTGCACATACAATTGTTGCAAAACCTTCAGCTTGTGCGATGTGACTAGTAGTCTACGTTGAGATGTTTGCAATAAGATGCTTCTGATCCTCACCAGTTTGAGTGTTGCGTGCCTTGCAGGTGCAACAGTGAATGAGTTTGGCCTTAACATTGCCTGCACTTGCCCGTAGATTAACATTCTCTGACCCTGTGATCAGATTTGAGACAATTGTAGCAGAGGGAGATTCCCTTGGCAAACGAAATCCTCTATCATATCCATAATTTTTGGCATCCATAAAGACGGTGCTCTGTAAAATAACATTTGCTGCACTTTTTCCTTTAATTACAACTAACGAATTTGTGACCTTTCTTGTCTTGTCACCGATTAAAGCTGTAGTCTTGCCTCCGAGTTTTTCACGCTGGCTGAGCTCCAGTTCCTCGCAACGTGCAGCCAAAAATTTGAAGAAATCAGTGTAGGTGAATTTGGTTCCACACTGCGCTCGGTCAACCTGCATCGAGTATCTGCGTCCAGCTTATCCAGCGCTAAGTAGATGACCCAACAGTCTTGTGCTGTTTCCTTGATGGAAAATACCTTCATATGGAGCTCTCGAAGGTCAATATGAATTTTTAGCCATGCCCTTCGGGCTCAAAATTTTATTTAATTTAAATTTAGGCAATTTGTCCCCCATTTTTCAGAAGTGATAAAGCTGCTATATCAGCTAACTTCAAAACTAAACGAATTTAATTGGAAAGAAAAGCATAAGGAAATTCGCAAACAAATCATTAAGGTGCTAACTAGTGACCCCGTGTTGATTGTATTTAATCCCAAGTTGCCAATAGAGTTGCATACGGATGCAAGCGCCAATGGGTCCATACCCAGCATAACGCCATGCTATGCTATTAAACAAGGTAGTTGGTAAACGCCAGGTAGTTTACCATCCACCCAAGTTACCATCCACATAGATATACTGTGGCATACGGTACACATAGACATTAGTGGGAAATTGAACGGTAAAACGGATGTTAAGGAATATATCATTGTTCAAATTGATGCTTTCGCCAAATTTGAATATCTTTACCACACCTGGAATTTGGACACGATGAACTGCATACAGTCAGTAAATTCTGCAATATTGATCTTTGGCGTCCCTAACAGAATTATCACGAGTATCGAGT
The DNA here is from genome assembly GCA_021223865.1 of Drosophila pandora. Taxonomy (NCBI): domain Eukaryota; kingdom Metazoa; phylum Arthropoda; class Insecta; order Diptera; family Drosophilidae; genus Drosophila; species Drosophila pandora. The sequence continues at coordinate 699,760 of JAJJHT010020270.1, forward strand.
GCCTTGTATTTGATGATGGGCAAAGAAGCGAAGCCCTTGGGAATGCTCATTGTAAATGAGGAAGTTTTTTTTTTTTTTTTCATACTTTTATCTTTTATTTGTATGATCTTCTCTTATTAAGAGACTAACAACAATTTTAAAAATCTTAATCTAATACATAATTAGTTTATCTTTGTAAACATCTATACTATGGGGCCTCCGATGTCAACGGGATGGAAGGTCATTTCTTCTTAATCGGGATTGTTGACTAACTTGGTTCAGCGATCTGGCTAGAGGATTTTGGTGCGTGGAGACTTTCCTTTTGTATTTTTCCTGGAGTTGAGAAATTTCGACTTTGACGAGAGGTATACCTAGGTCTCTATGGATATCTTCATTGCGAATATACCATGGAGCTCCAGTGATGGTTCTGAGCACTTTAGACTGATAACGTCTATATTGCTACTGCTTGCATTGCCCCAAAGTTGGGAGCCATACTTCCAGGCTGATATGTTGATATAAAGCCAGGCTTTCCAGGCTATATGACTGAATTGTAGAGTAGTACTTTATATTCCAGTCGAAGTGTGGAACGAGGATTGATAAGCCAGTGCAGTCCTCTGGATTTATGTCTTAATTGGTCCCGTTTCGCTTCAATATGTTTTTTCCAAGTAAGACGCCTGTCCAGATGGACTCCGAGATATGTGACCTCATTCACAGAGGGGACTATGGTATTGTTTAGAGTTGGAGCGGGGCAGTTTTGTCTGTGTTTAGATTTTTCACCGTTTATCTTTATACGCCAGTCCGCCATCCACTTTTTTATTAGTGCAAGGAGAGGAGAGGCTTCTGGATGCCTCCAGCGGGCATTTAGATCTTTTTAGTATGGCTGTATCATCGGCGAATGTTGACATAGTTAGACGCTGGTCTGTTGGATATCTGCTGTATATAGAAGATATAGGGTGGGGCCGAGGACGCTTCCTTGGGGTACGCCCGCCTTAATTTCGAACTCTTCTGTTGTAAAGTTTTTTTGTTTTACAGTGAACACTCGATTAAGCAGGTATGTTTTGAGCAGCTCATGACAATTTTGTGGGAGTAATAGTTTTATTTTATACATAAGTCCTTGCAGCCAGACTCGGTCAAATGCCTGGGATATGTCCAGAAATATAGCAGAACTGTATTCTCGCTGTTCATAGGCGGTTCGAATTTCAGATGTGATACGGTTCACCTGCTCTATGGTGCCATGATTTTCTCGGAAGCCAAATTGATGTTCACGGATTATATTATTCAAGTCATATGAGGCGTGATACGGAGCAGTAGAAGTTTCTCAAAAAGCTTTGATAAGCATGAAAGTAGACTTATTGGTCTATATGAAGAGGCCAAAGCTTTGTCTTTCCCTGGTTTCGGTATCATTATTATAATGGATTTTTCTATTGTTGGGGGAAGTGGCCAAGCTTTGTAATAGAGTTAAATGGAATTTTTGTATAATTGATAGCGCACGCAGGGAGCTCCATAATCATTTTCGGCGCAATGAGGTCATACCCTGGAGACTTATTTGGCTTGAGGTGCTCTTTGATGACCTTAGTGATTTCAGTTGTTTGAAATTCTATAGCTGGAATTGGATCTGGAATTGGTAGCTCTGGAAGAATGAAAGGAGAGGCTGATTGATTTGGAGTAAAAACTTTACAAAGGTGACTAACGAAGACGCTTGCTTTTTCTTTATCGCTGCGCGCCCAAGATCCATCTGGTTTTAGAAGGGGCATATCTGCTTCTATCGGCGGCTTTAAGTTAGGATGGGCTTTCCATAGAGGACACCTGGTACTTTTTGGGGAAAGCTGTTCTATGTATGATTTTTGAGCAAGTTCTTCTCTGCTCCGTAGGACCTTTGTGAGCCTTCGTGTCGCTGTTTTTAGCCTTTCCTTTGAAGAAGGGGATCTGTGTGCCTGGCATTCACGGCGGTGATGCCGTTTTTCCCGGACTAGATTTTCTATATAGGAATTTGTGGCGGAGTATGGAGGTTTTTCTGTGGCCGCAGGAGTCGAGAGCTTTGCTGCTGAGGTCATCATGTCTTCCAGGTGGTTGACTGCATCTTGAATGTCCTTGCTACAGTTAATTGACGGTATTATGTTTATGTGAGAGCTTATGTACTTTTTGTACCTAAGCCAGTTTGTTCTTTTTGATGTGAGGTAAATTTGATTATTTTGTAATTCGGCATGTTGAAATAGGTGAAGAAGGACAACTGAATGGTCAGACGATAGGTCATCCAAAGGTTCGGCTCGAATGATGCTTCGTGGAATTTTTCTAGTGATCGCAGAGTCAATTAGGTCTGGCTTCTTCCGTGGGTCCGCTGGCCAGTATGTAGGCTTTCCCGGTGATAGAAAGTTTAGTTTATTTCCTGGCTATATCAAAGCGTTGTATAGTTGTCTACCCTTTGGGTTGGTTAGGCGAGAACCCCAGTGAGGGTGCTTGGCATTGTAGTCGCCGCCTGCTATAAAGCAATCGCCTAGTGTATCAAAGAATTGCATAAACTCCATATCAGATATGCAGAAACGTGGTGGGCAGTATATTGCAGCTAGGTTTAGATGACCTCCCACGGTCTGAATTCGTATTGAAGTTGACTGCAGGTTCCTACATGAGCCTTCCCATCTGGATGATTTGTTGCATGAAATATATAGCGCGTCAGATTGTTCGTTAGATGAGTTTCGGAGAGGAGCATAATATCGATATTATTATCGTCAAGAAATGTCTAAAGTTAATTTTTGCGCTTTGAAATGCTCTTAGCATTCCATAGACAGATTCTCAAATAAGTCTTCTAATTGGATTTTTGTTTGGCTAAAAGCTCCATTAGTCGATTTTGGTTTCGTATGAGCACTTGCATATTATTTTGCATTGTGACCTTTAAGCTTATAAGTGTGGATAACATTCCTTTGATTCCTTTTATTTCGGGGGTTGCAGATTCTTGGCCTACTCTTTCCCTCGTTGTACCCGTAGGCGGGAGTGGATATCCTACAGTTTCAGTTTCCAGTGGTGCTGAACCTACGCTATTTAATAGTCCTGGCCATCGTAGAGCGCTGGAGAAAGAAACTCCAGGTGTAGTCAAAGACGCCGTGGTGGTTTGGTGGTTAGTGTGAGTGGCAAACGGGCGTTGTTGTAAGGGTTTTTTTGTATTCATACGATTTTTTAGCTCTTTATAAACTGGACATCCCCTGTAATTGGCAGTATGATTTCCACCGCAGTTGCCACATTTCTTAGAGTTATGGTCGGTTTTATTTATGGTACAGAAGGCAGTGTTATGGAGGCCGCCACAAGCCACACAGACTGCACGCAAAGTGCAGTACGACTTTGAGTGTCCATATTCTTGGCAGTTTGAACACTGTAGAGGTTGGTTGCGCTTATGAGGTTCCTCTACCGATATTCTTCTATGTAGAAGATACTGTAGTTTGTATATGGGATGAATCATATTTTTAGGAGTTGTTTTCGTTTCAGGTTGCAGCTCAACTTTGAACATAGGCTGGGGGACTTTTTGTCGGTTGATGATATTAATGGCTCCCTTAACTTTAAAATCTGCGCTTGAAAGGGCTTCGATGATTTCATTTATTGGTACCGACGATTCAATACCCTTTATGACCACTTGAAGGCCCTTGCTGCTCTTCAATTGGTAGGTGTAATATTTTGTCTGGTTGTTGTATAGGTATTTCGTGGCTAAGCGATGATTTTCATCCGTGTAGACTTGGAGCTTGGTCTCCCGTATATTGCCCTTGGTCAGTGGCATTATATGAAAGTTGTTATTTCCAATAAGCTTAGCGAGACAGTTTACCAAATCGCTGCAGTTTTGATCACGTAGTTAAATGGGTGGGGGCTTTTGCTTGGCTTTGGGAACTTCCGCATTCTCTTCATTATTACTGTCTTCGCTTAATATAGAAAATCTGTTTTCAGACAGAGAATTAATCGGTTCGTCTTGATTGTTGACTTTCATTGCTTTTGCAGCGTTAGCATTTTTTTTCGGCTGAGGACTGAGCTTTCGTTTTACTTGGAGATATCGGTCAATGCCCGTTTGGATTGTTGCTCGGGGGGGCTGAGAGACAGCTACCGATGTTGCTGTAGTAGTGCTTGTTGTAGGCAAATTTAACGGAGTTGATAGACCAGAGGGTGATAGTGCTGGGGAGGTGCACTGCGCACTCCAGGTTACTGCACTGCTTGGGTTACTGCACTGGGAGAGCGGGAGATCATGATCTTGCACGCTCTTCGTTTGCGACGAATCAGAAATAGACAGAGAGCTTACTTTCGTTCATGTTGTTGTTGCTTATGTTAGGTACTGCAGGCAGGGGGGCCGCTCTTATTTCTTTAAATGAATGTGCACAAGCTGTTGGTTTAGTTTGTCGTGATGGTATTTCAATTTTTGAATTTTATAAATTTTGATTTTGTGTTAGTTATTGGACACTATAAGTTCGAGACTTATGTGTGTCCAAAAGCGTCCTTTCGCGATTTCTAGAGCATACCACTTCTTTTGCTTTGTCACTGAGTTTTCTTGTATTTGCATAGCTGCTGGCGGAGCAGCACAGAAACACGTCCACTCTCTCTCGCGACTTATTAAGACTTTGATGAGGAAGTGCGAGTCGATTTAAATAGGGCTAGAGAGGAAATGAAAATATGAGTAAGAACGCTCCGTATGAAAAGGCAAGAGTAGATAAAAAGCATGCAAGGTTGTAAGGTATAAAATTGTCGATCATGTATTATTAAAAAGCGAAGAGCAGCACCAAACGAAGTTGGATCGAAACTTTAGGGACCATTCTTGATTGTGCAATTGCTAAATGGTGTCCGATACATGTTAAAATCATATACAACTAGACGAGTGTATAAATAAACACATAATAGTGTGCGTAGTTTACCCAATTATCGAGAGTCTTTGGAAGAACTTGACGACGGCAGTCGTGTTCGCAAGCATAGGATCTGTGACGTAAAGGGGTGCAGAGGAGAAGGATTTTATGCAGAAGAGAGCGTAATACTCTAGTTTGTATATATATAGCCTGCTAAAATAATTTTTAGAGGATAAAGGAGTTGATAGCCAGACGATTGAGTTTGACGATTGAGCTAATTTACGATTGAGCTTTTGAGACGATTGAGCTAATTTAGTACTCTGAAGTGTTGTGTGAAATGATATCTTGCTAACCTAATGTCTGATGAAATATGAAGATATGGAAGCAAAATGGAAGAGAGCTTGTACTCTAAAAGTTGTAACAAAAAGAAAAGAGAGTAATCCTCTTAAGCTAATCTCTGATGAATATCCAAGTGGTTGGGTTTGTACGGAAGAGAGCTTGTACTCTAAAAGAATTTGGGAATTTTTATCCCGTCAAACTAACGCTTAAATGCACAAAATATGCAGTTGAATTTGTCTTGAAGAATAAATAAGCTAAGTAATCATAAGAGTAAAAAGTTCAGTAACATAAGAAATTAGTAACGAAGCTTCACGACAAATCTTGTATTGAGCAAAGCAATAAGAGGTCAGGAAGGCATTGTCGAGGACTAATATAAATTCTTAGTTTTAGGTCTTTATGCATTAGTACGATATGAAATAATGAAATGAAATGATAAAATGATTCGGGCGGAGCCGAAGTTAATATATCCTTGCAGTTAGGAAGCAGCTTATATTATTATATATATATTGGGATCGTATATAGATGGCCGATCCTTTTAAGATTTTCCCCAACGAATGAATTTTCTAATAAAAATTTTGAAAGCAGCCCCAATCATCTTTTAAAATAGCAAGGTTATGCCACGTTCTATGACAGCAATAGGATATAGTCGGCCGATCCTTATAAAATTTTATAGGTAAGATATTTTGGCCAAATATTCCATGTGTGTGGAAAGTCTCAACTCTCTAACTTAAAAAACACCAAAGTAATGGTATTTGTGATAAATCAGTTATATGGCAGCTATAGGATATATTCAACCGATCACGGCCGTTCCAACTTATTTGCATAAAGTACTAACTTATTATTAACTAATTACTATTAGACTAATTTGCATAAAAACAGACAAACGGATCAGGATCACCTCCTGAGTCCGTCTGACTGTTTCTACGTCCAGCTAGTCCCTAAGTTTTAAAGCTATCGACTTGAAACTTTGCATAAATCCTTCTTTGCAGGTGAAATGCTCACAATTATCGGCCATCAAGGGTATATTATCCGATATATAAATAATAATAAAACTGCGAGGGTAAATCAACTTCGGCTGGTCCCGAAGTAAGCTTTGTTTATTTTTTTTATTAGCATCAAACTTATGTTTGTGCGGCTCAAATTTAAATTTTCAGTTGCTAAAAATTCTTCATTTACTATTTTGCACTTATCTTTTAATATCTGGTTCTCCCTTGTAGCTTTCTCACTCATGTTTCTTTACCAACTTTGAAATTTTTTTGAATAACTATCCCTAATCCACTTCACCAATAAAAACTAAGATTAATAAATAATGTTTCGCGATAACGGAACTGAGCCGATGTGTTTTGAGCGAGCTCCTGAATATCGTGAAAGTGTTAAAAAATCAGCCCGCAGCTTAATAAGGAATCGGACATCGACTGAACTATTGGCGCCCTGGATGAGGTACTCGTTGTGGCAGCCAAAATATCTACACCGCAAAGTAAAGAAGTACAAGCAAACAAAAATTGCAACAGGAACTGGAACAGCTTGGAGGGAATGGAACAATGCGTTAAGAAAGCTACTCGATCAGGCTCTTTAGCAACAAGCAGAAAATTTCACCAAAAAGTAAGCGCTCCGATAGAAACGAACACTTGTCAACACTTGACTAACTTTTCGTCGAGAGAGGGGTTCAGCCGGGGCAGGTGGCCGATAGAATACACGAAAGCGGGCGACGCGAATAGGGACATGAAGATAAAAGACAGTGACGTCACGAGTTCAATAAATTATTGCCTGCCAGACTTTGAGGCGCCAGCTTGACACGACATACAATTTGTTGACTGCCCGCATTGAAACTACTGACACCATCCTCAGCAGCGCCACCCGACACACTCCGTCATCTCCGACGACCATTCACGTCACCCTCGTTGCAGCTCCGCCTCCCACTTGGTGCTAAGATCCTGCTTCTCCAGAGCTTCCTTTGACGTCTTCACAATCGGATCGGTGCAGGTTTCCACTGCTCGCAACTGTCGTAGGAGTTGATCGAGCCGCTCATCTAAAGAGCCTTTTGGGCATATCAGTCCCGACCGCTCAGCTGCCATGAGGACCTTACCATTGCCAAACAACCCAACCGAGGCGAGTTTTTTTGATTGAGGACAAACTAGGAGACATATGAATTTGCCCCACACAAAGCAGCTCGTAAAATAATCCAGCTCCAATTAGCAAATCAACTGGCTGAGGCTGGTGAAAATGAGGATCCGCTAGCTTTACATTGGCGGGAATTTTCCAAGAGCTGACGTCCAATGCAAATTTGGCTGAAGGTCTATGATGTTGGAGGTCGCCGTTACTTGCGACGAGTAGTCAGAGCATTGGGATTGCAAACTGACTTGGACAGAAACCCCATCTGTAGAGAGCTCTGTGTCACCTATACTGGGTACAAACACCGGAGACCTCATCTTCCGCAGCAGCAGCTGGTTCGTGTTGGCCTTGAGCTGGCGAATTGCCACCAAAATGAAGCAGACTATGATACGTTCATACGCACAGCAGCTTGACGCGTTGCAATCCCGAGGAAGGTCCCCAAATCCAAGGCACTTACGGTATAATTCCAGTCCCCTAACTTCGCCTAAAGATCCTCAGGCGACAAGCTCAAAACCAGGGGCAGGAGTTAATTATGTGAGAATGGCCACCACAAATCATGCATGCGAAAGAGTTTGTATTCTCAAATGCAGAGTTACCTGGATGAATGTGTCTACGCCGTCCTACCGCAAGGTTTGGTGCACATGATGTCCTTCAATACATGCTCTCAAAGGCCGGCATCTCTGCTAAAGGAAACTGGCGATGGACTCCTACGTTGGAATGGAATCCACGGAATCCGAGATAGCTTGCATTTCCTTCCACTTAGACAGCGTGGCATCATCAACTATCAACAATCTGCTTCGTTGTGCCCATGCTTCCAAGGGCTCGCATATGCGAGTTAAATTTGTCCGAAAGCTCGCGAAGCCTCGTCGCTGATGCGGATTATACGGCCCACAGATGCATTATCTCATTAACATGAGCTTGAAAAATAAACCTAAAATTACTAAACATTTTGTTGAGCAGCTTTAATGCGACGTCATAATTTTTGTCCAACGATTAAACAGTCCGATTAAGCTTCTCGACCCAACTTATGAATGGGTTTGTGTCCACCATGGTCGAGAACATTTACCAGAATTCCAGCCATGCGGAGGCATACCCTCCACTTAAAGTGGGAAGTGGCAAGGGCGGCAAAACCTGGCTAGATCTGCCGATCGACGCATCGAAATTGGTGGCAGAAGTTCATCAATGTCGAACTCGCCGGCAACAAACAGGAGCGTCACATAATCTCCTGGTCCAGGATGAATCGTGCCTCCCTCGCCGCATCGTTGAAGTTGACGTGTAGATCGCTTCTGAGTTCTGCAACATCCAGCTCGGACAGCGTCTTGTGTGTGTTCTTGAAATCCGCGACGGTGCCTTCCAATTCGATGAGCCGCACATATGTCATCGCCTCCGGAAATGTCTCCACTGATTTCAAGGAGGACAGCAATCCTTAAAGATCCTTAAAAAGGACAGATGCCTATGCTGCGCTCAGGAATTCTTTACTTCCAGGAGAGGCACAATCGAAAAACGGATTCATTTTCGAAACAAAAATATTATTTTAGTTTGTTTATATATTGTCAGCTCACGACCCGATGTGCAACTGCTATATAACGGGGTAATATATGTTTGAGCGATTGTAGCACTCTGGAAACAGCGGATACACCTACGTATGAATGTCAATAGATGATTAATATTGCGCGCACAAATCACAAACCGAATAATGTTTTTTAATAATTTAATTTTTTAACTTATTATATATTTTAAGCAGCGCAGTTCAAATTTTCAATGGAAAAACAATCACGTCGGGGTTCACCAAATGTTCAGTTACCGAGCGTTTTCGGGAACTCTATTTAATGTTCCAAATCTAGGCTTTACTAAAAACAAGCACTGTTAGAATTCTATGGATGTAGAAATTTATTATGTACAAACTTCTATATCAAATTTGTTTGATTGATTTGGTTTATATATACAAATATTATACACATATGTAATGTGACCTGCGTAGGGTTGAAGACCGAATTTAGAAGTAGGTGACGTCACGAGCTGAATAAATTATTGCCGAAAAAACTTCCCGGCGGCTGCTTGACCCGACAACCATCTCAAACCAGACCGGACTAAGGTGTCACCCGACACGTGCCGAGAGTCAGCCTGGCTGGAAGCCCAGCTCTGGCAATGACGAGTGAGTCTGGCCCGAAATCGAAGACGGCGCTGATGGCGAGTGAGCCCTCCCGTCCGGTCAAGCAAGCCAGGCACGGTTCAGGCTGGCCCTGCCCCAAACCCGAGGCGGCCAACGGCAAGCCACCCACTAGCGCCACTATCTCCCTGCCCAAGTGCCTTGATGCCTCTTGCAGGTGTGGGAAAGGGCAGCGAACCAGAAGCGGCTGGCAAACTTGGCCATAACAAATATACATACGCCGAAAAGAGAACTTCAGTGCAGATTCTTCGTAAAAATGCTTTAAGCTCCTGGCGCAGGAACCAGGCTCCCCTCCTGTCTGCAAGGACATGGGGTGGTTCCAGGGCAGCGTTAAGGTGATAGCCTGCGATAACAAGAGGTCTGCAGAGATGTACAGGACGGCGGTAGAAGAGCTGAAGGAAGTCTTTGAGGGCGCCAAGCTTGTTGCGTTGAGCAAGGATCTGGATCCCGGCCTCTATAAAGGAGCCAAGCCAGATCCTTACCACGTTGCAGAGGCGTAAACCACACCTTCCCACGATGGACAGGCGTGTGGCGAAGGTGGAAGAGATGGAAGGACCGACGAACCAGGTGGTCCTTATCATAAATAAGGAAAGTCTAGCTCTCATAGATGCTTCATAGAGGTTAAATACGAATTCTGCACATAAACTACCACCATTATACGGCAGCGTCAGCTGCAATGCTGCTCCATCTGGCTGAGGATGAAGCCGAGGTGGTAGAGTTTCTGGACTAGCGACCAAGGAGTACAAGCTATTAGTAATTAATACTGCTCCATAATAATAATAGCTCCATAATTACAGCAACGAAGACAACGCGGCAGCCACTTTTGAGTCACAAAACGACTGCTATCCGGTTACTGTCGTTCTACATGGCCTATGAGAGGCCGGAACCCCCGACGAGCTAGTAGAAAATCAAGTACAGGACAGCAAAAGGCTAAACCTCGTCCTCCTTATAGGATGTGACTCCAACGCTCCCCACTCATAATGGGCGAGCTCAAACACAAACGGCCGCGGTGAGTCCCTTTTCAACTTTATTCTTAGGTCAAACCTTTACCTCTGCAATAAGAAAGATGATCCCACTTTTATTAATGCGAATCGCAGGGAATCCATTGATCTTACGCTTTTATCGAAACAGATTATTAGCCACTTAACCTTTTGGAAGGTCCTAGAGAAACACTCTTTTTTCGACCACAGGTACATAGAAACATCCCCCCGTCTCAAATCACAGAACCTCCCAAAACAACACAAACTGGCTCTTAAATATCTTCAAAAGATCCCTTGACGTAGGCAGAATCCCACAGCAGTGGCTCAAATCGCGAATCGTCTTCAAAGCGGGCAATCCATCACATACGACTCCAAAATATTTTAGACCTCTCAGTCTCTCATCCTTCCTGCTTAAGACGCTAGAAATAGTCATAGGCCTATACCTAAGATTATTCTTATTATCTTATCCCCACCCAACCAGCACCCTGAAGTGATAGCCGTGAGGGAAGCACTAAAATACCTAAACACTCATAGCTACACACAAAGTGTTGTCAATATATACTGTGATAGGCATAGCCTATTAGGCAAGCGGCTATAAAATCAATCAGCTCGATCACCAGCAACTCCAAGCTCGATCACCAGTCTCAGACTGCAGGCCATCTCTCCACGAGATGGCAAACCAGTATGACCTAGGTCCCTGGTCACAAGGACAATACTGTGCAAATGCAAAGGCATTACCACACCGCTCCAGGGAGAACTAGAGGGTACTGGTGTACCTATAGCTGCTAACTATCTCTAACTATCTAAGCCAACAAAAATCCAGGGAAACCAGCTCAGCTGGGACTCCGTTCCCAACTGCCGGCTGGCCCGCTAACTCTGGCCTAAAATCTCAAACAAAACAAGAAAGGAAAGCTAACTTCGGGCGGAGCCGAAGTTTATATACCCTTGCAGTTGAGTCGCAGTCCGCTAGGTGGCGCCACACATCTTATATTATTAGATATATAGCGGATCGTATATAGTCGGCCGATCCTTATGAAATTTGGCAAATCAGATTATTTGGTCCAAAAGAGAATCTGTACCAAGTCCCATCTTTCTAACTTAAAAAAAAACAAAGTTATGCCAATTCCGATCGTTGTATGACAGCTAAAGGATATAGTCGGCCGATCCTTATGTAATTTTGTACATAAGATATATGAATCAAATATAACGTGTGTGGAAAGTCCCAACCCTCTATCTTAAAAAACACATAAGTTATGGGATTTCCGATCAATCAGTTATATGGGGGGAATTTCGGATCCGACCCACGGTATCACATGGGACCGAGTGCGGTCTATGTGTGCCGTCTAACCTAACCTAACTTATATTTGGTCAAAATATTTTATCTACAAAATAAGGATCGGCCGAATAAATCGTATATCTGTCATAGAACGATTGGAATTGGCATAACTTAGGTGTTTTTTTAAATTAGAAAGATGGGGACCTTGACCTTGACCTTGACCTTTGCAACTTACCACCCCACACATTTTTGTTTGAGAATTTATATGATGAATGAGAATGATTCTTCGCATGCGCTTTGTTTTGGTAGGGCTTCTGCGCCAGTTTTTAGTTTTTCACTTGTATATTTGGCATTGATTGCACGCCGCTGTATTTGTTTTTGGGGTTAAACTGACCTATAATAAATATTGAAATCGAAGTTTAATTCGGCCGCTATCAAAACCGCTATGACCTTGACCTTGACCTTGACCTTGACCTTGACCTTGACCTAGACCTTGACCTTGACCTTGACCTTGACCTTGACCTTGACCTTGACCTTGACCTTGACCTTGACCTTGACCTTGACCTTGACCTTGACCTTGACCTTGACCTTGACCTTGACCTTGACCTTGACCTTGACCTTGACCTTGACCTTGACCTTGACCTTGACCTTGACCTTGACAATATAGGCAGACTACCATGCACTCTAAATGCAAAAAAAAATTTGTATTTCAGTGAGATCAAATCTTATAAATTAAAATTATAAATTTAAGTTATGAAAAATAAACTGAACTATGAACTTACAAAACTAAAAACCAAAAATTAGAACAAGAAAAAAAGCAAATAAAAATAGTGGTTTTCAAAATAAGCAAAGCATTTAAATTTCTGTTGATTTTTGCAAAAATTAGCTTATCAACCGTTTTTGGTTTGAGAGAGGCGCGTTTATCACTGACGATGCATCCAGCCCTAATGAATATGCGCTCGGACTCAGTTGAGCTTTTTATTTTTGTTGAGCCCTGAAAACCGAATCGATGCATCGACCTAAAAAAAAGAATCGATGTAATCGATGTTGACATCGATTTTTCCCCAGCTCAGAAAAAACAGACAGGCTATATTGACTCTGTTTATGCTTTTCAAAAATATATATGCTTTTTGATGGGTTGATTCCTGCTTCCTGTTACATACATTCACACCAGTACAATACTCCGTTGTGCTCTGTGTATCAAAAAGTCAACGGTTTTTTTTAATGTTTGTATTCCTCTTTCTGTAAAACGAAAGGTCTGTGCAGCCTGACCTGTCACGTTCGGCTTTTACATATACACCACACGTGTAAAATTAAGCGCCGAGTTGTAGTCCGAGTTGCAGTAAGTAGGTGTAGGTCACTCTGTGCCAAGCGTACGCTTTGAACAATTACAAATATTTTTTAAGAAACGCAATGAGAATAAAATGACTGATTATAATGTACAACATTCTAAGAATTAAATTATATCCGAATTAGTACATAGAAATATATTCATTACATGCAAACATTTCCAACCCCACAAATCTTTAAAATTTTTTTTTAAGAAATTCTAAGAATGAAACGCGCGTCAAGTTTGTATCAACTTTTAAACTGACCTATAATAAATATTGAAATCGAAGTTTAATTCGGCCGCTATCAAAACGCTGATAACGCTACACAAGGCTCGCAGCCTTAAATCTATTGTGATATGATGTCAAACGTGTCTATTTTATTTTTTCCGCGTCATACGTACAGCCGACTTCCCGTGACGTACAACTCAAATCGTGCGTATACTTGTAAGTTAAGAAATGGATAGCACGATTAGAAAGCTAAAGAGGAAGAATGGCTGTGGTCTCGTAAAAAATTTAGAATAGATGCTTTATCTGTCGAACATATGTCGAACTACATTGGCTAAGGAACAGAGGACAACAATTTTTTGTCCTTCTATTAGGAACGTTAAAATGAAAGTCTGTTACCATCTAGGGCTAAAACCATTAATAAGGTTATATAGGAAAAGCCACCAAGCAAATTTCTACGATTCATTAAGGTGGATAAGTTTATTAATAAGAGACTACTATAATAAGATAGAGGGTAAAGATTTGCATCACAGTTGAGTCATCTAAGAACAAATGAAAGTTGGTGCTGACATATCGCATGTGTTTTGTCACAACAATGCAGCTCCAGTCATTAAATCATATAGTCCAGATTTAATTGTTCACCCAGTTCTGGATTGCTTAGATCCCACTCTTGAGGTTTCAATCGAAAATACCTTAACCTCGTTTCTTTCGTAAGGAATTCGATTGGTCTGATTTACCGGCATGCGAGAATATAAACATCGCATTCAAAAAATTTTATTACACTTTGAACATATTTTTCGACGCTTGCGTGCCGTGGAAAATTCGTCCGCTTCAACGAATCCGCCTTGGTATACAAGGCACCTTATAAATTTAAAGAACATTATGAGTAGACTTTTAAATAAACATCATCAATTCCTCTCTTTATCTTAAAGCGGACGGACGTGTTTTTTTTGTGCGCACTACGTTTTTGTAAAATTTGCAATAAGCTTTCCAATAAACAATCGGTGTTTATTTCTTAACTGATTTAAAAACAAATTGCAATTTTTTAGATCCGTATCGCTTCGCGTGTGCAGTGATATATTTGGAGGTAAAATAATAATTTATTTAACTTACTTTCCAAACATAGCCCTGCTCTGCTTCTTCATCTCCTACGGTGTTGTTGCTATTCTTTTGCTTCTACTCTCAATTCCACCTCGCTCAATTGAGATTCTTATCTCTATTTCTTTAAATCTTACTAACTTGCACTAACTGCTCTTTTTAATCTCCCCTTCTCGTTTCCTTGGTGCAGTGGTTCAAGGTTCCTCATTAATAAAATAAAATAATATTTTTAAATTAATTATTAATTTTTTTAATAATTTTTAATAAATTAATTATTTAAATTTTTTATAATTTTTAATAAATTAATTATTTAATTTTAAATAATTTTTAATAAATTAATTATTTAAATTTTTTAATAATTATGGATTTTAAATTGGTCTGTGCATTAAAGTCTTGCAATAAGACAATCTCGTCTTCCCAGCCTACCATCCATTGCTGGCTCTGTGAAAACGTTTTACACGCTAAGTGTGCCGGGTTCACGGCCTCAGTGTCGGATGCAATCTCGCGTAGGTCTGGACTCCACTTTTGCTGTGACGGTTGTCGTGCTGTTCAGGACGAAATGAGGTCGTTCATGAGGCAGACTAAAAGCGGTTTCAAGGAGTTGATTAGTGGTTTTCGAAAAATCAATGACCAACTCTGTGCGCTTGATACTCAGTTTAGTAGTCTTCAACTACTAAATGAGTCTCCAAAGCGTAAGAAATCCGCTTTTAGTGATGTGCTCGGGTCGAATAATCTTCAGCCTGCTCAGCCGACAACTATGCAGCTTATATCTCTGGCCACCCCAAGGGCCGGACCTGAGAAAAATTCGGCTTCCGAATGTCTCGGACTCAATGAGCAATTGTCCGATATGTCCTCTGTGGCATCGCTTCAAGTGATCCCAGACCCAATAATTCAAACTCCTGTAACAGTCACCAAACAGGGTAATCAACCGTCCGGACCCCCGGTACGCACTGATGCCGCAGTCTCAGTTACGGCGGCACCAAAACCCTTGCAGGTGATCCCACCATCAAAACACATTTTTGTTTCCCGGCTTGCCCCTGATACTTCGGAGATTGATATCTCGGCTTACATCAAAGCCAAAGCAAAAGCCGACATAAAGGTGGTGGATATTACAAAATTCAAATATTCTTACACCAGGCACACGTCATCTTTCAAAATACGTGTGCCCTTGCAGATGTTCAAGACGATCTGTTCCGCCAGCTTTTGGCCGGAGAACATTTTCGTCCAAGAACATCAGCCAAGTACGGTGAAAAAAAAGATAACCAAACCTGTGGGTGTAAAACTCCCACATGTTAAGGCCACTGATCAACCTTCCACCTCATCTTCCTCAATCTCAAAAAACTAATGTCTTCATTAACACTTACCTATCAGAATACAAGAGGGTTAGCTGATAGCTCTGGGTGACTTTAATATCCCAGAACTTATGTGGTCAAATGTTGATAATTCACCGTCTTTACAGCTTAACTCCCACCATGGCTTCCCTGAGGGCATGTTCGACATGTCACTCGGGCAAATTAACCACGTTATAAATTCTTTAGGTCGGCTGTTGGACTTATGTTTCGTTTCTGATCTTGATGGAATTACTCTTTCCAGAACTTTGCCCCTTTCTAACCCTGAGGATCCATATCATCCCACTCTTGAGGTTTCAATCGAAAATAATTACTTTTTTGACCTTAAGTCTACAGTTAAATCTCAGAAAGTTCGTTTCTTTCGTAAGGCTGACTTTATGAAATTAAACAAGTTAATTTTGGAATTTGATTGGTCTGATTTACTGGCATGCGAGGATATAAACATCGCATTACAAAAATTTTATTACACTTTGAACATATTTTTCGACGCTTGTGTGCCGTGGAAATATCCGTCCGCTTCAACGAATCCGCCTTGGTATACAAGGCAACTTATAAATTTAAAGAATAGTATGTGTAGACTTTTAAACAAACATAGATTATCTGGCTGTACAGTTAGTTATTCAAGATACTTAGTAGCTCGGTCCAATTTCACCGTGCATAACGCAGAATGTTATAGGAGTTATATTCGCCGCTGCAGGATTCAGTTTACTCAGGATCCGAAGCAGTTTTATAACTTTGTAAACACTAAGCGTAAACATGTATCTTTTCCCCCACTGCTTACGTTTGAGAACTCTTATGCGAACACCGATCAGGCAATGGCCGATCTCTTTGCACAGTTTTTTCAAACTACCTATTCACCTAGCAGCAGTTTAGCTCAGCCTTACACTTATAAGATCCAATCAGCCAACCTTATATTTTGCCTATCTTTCGATCAAAGTGGTGTGTTATCGGATCTTCTTAAGGTTAAGCCCATGTATTCGCCAGGCCCTGATGGAGTACCAGGCTGTGTTCTGAAGTACTGCGCCGAGGCACTGTGCAAACCGCTTGTTAAACTCTTTAATCTATCGCTGGAAACTTCGATCTTTCCCTTTATGTGGAAGGAATCCTTCATTATTCCGCTGCATAAAAAAGGGAAAAAATCCGACGCTGCTAATTATAGAGGCATCTCTAAATTGTCAGCAATTCCAAAGCTTTTTGAAAAACTTATCACTCCACATTTGCAACACCTATGTAGTTCAATAATAACTCCGTGCCAGCATGGCTTCATGAAGCGCCGCTCCATCACTACCAACTTATTGGAGCTAACATCTTTTATCACGAATGGGTTCCGGAATGGCTTACAATTAGACGTCATTTACACTGACTTCAGTAAAGCATTGGACTCTGTTAACCATTCGCTTCTTATAAGTAAACTCAGACTTTTGGGATTCCCAACTGATCTTCTTATCTGGATTTCGAGTAGTTATCAGGGAGAACCCAACTTGTTTTCTTTAAAGATGTTACCTCGCGTTTAGTCCGCGCAACATCTGGGGTGCCCCTAGGAAGCCATCTTGGACCCCTACTTTTTACTCTGTTTATTAACGACTTGTCCCTTGCCTTAACTAATTCACATGTACTTATGTACGCTGATGATGTTAAGCTTTGCCTTCAGTATAAATTCACTAGCGCCCGGTATAGACTTCAATCCGATTTGGAAAAATTTCAAAATTGGTGTTTAGCAAATAATCTAAAGCTTAATGGATCGAAATGAAAACTCATGTCATTTTAACGATCTAGTCTCTCTACTTTCTCTATGGAAACGCCTTAGAACGATTAACTCAGGTTAACGATCTGGGTGTCCTATTAGATTTGAAACTTAAATTTACCGACCATATATCTACCATGGTTAATAAAGCTATGGGTGTGCTTGGTTTTATTAAGAGATGGTCAAAAGAATTTAATGACTCGTACATAACTAAAACGTTACATACATCATTGGTCCGTCCGATTCTTGAGCATGGATCTGGATGGTGTCTGGAGTCCGCTGGGTGTTATGTTTCTATATAATCTTATTTATGCGTGAATTTTAACGTTCCTAGTAGAAGGACTAGAAACTTTCGTCCTCTACTCCTCAGCCACTGTAGTTCGACATTTACCCAACATGATCCTTTCAGGGTATTATGTTCGGACTACAATGGTCTCTACCATATCTTGTCACTTTGCTCTACTAACAATCTTAAATCGCTTATATTAACCGCCTTATCTTTGCAACACTTTTCCTCGTGATATCTTTCTCCTACTCCTCGCTTTAACTATCTCGGATCTATTCCCGCGATTCGAGCTGTACGTTACGCGGCAGCGTCCCTCGGTCGGTTGGACGGGAGGTGGGCTGTACGTATGCAGTGGGAACCGCGCAAAAAACACGATTTGTAACGATTCACTGCGGCTTTGATAAATCCCATATTGGAGACTCCAGGCGCAAGAACCGTACTTTTGAATGATACGAAGCATATGTATAAGCTTTTAATTCAAAAGGGTCAATAAATTCAATCATTTTATGATAGGACACAAAGGAACATGGTGGAAATAAAGGAAACCCCTTATTAGGTTGGTGAGGAATTTATTACCTAGGTATTGAAGTCTGAACATATGCCTAGCATGTGTTCCCACTAGCCAGTGCCCCGTTATGATTGATATAGCCGTGCTGTTGCGGTTTCTGTCCATCCTAAGCAATTATGAAGTTCTTTTCTTTGAGGATGGCCGTTTTCTTTCTTGTTGGCCTTCCTGAGTTCAAGTTTGTAATAGGCTATTGGTACACCAGTATCCTTTAGTTCACCCTGGAGCGGTGTGGTGGGCGAGGCAATTCGTCTGCTTGGGTGGAAATTCTCGGCGAACTTACCCTTTTTATAGAATGTTGTGCGTTAGGGATTTGGGTGGGGCGAAATGTGGATCTTAGGATGAGGACTGATTGGTCTGATATCTTTTAGGGTCATATGTGATGACTTGCCCGCCTTGAGTATAAAGACGATAAAAGCGATTTGAGACACTGTTGTGGAATTTTGCTTGAATAAGGCATGAAACTCTTTTTTTCCCAGTGTCCCAGTTGTGTGCAACCAGGAAAGTGAGTGTCTAGCAGTGTAGCTAGAGATTCGTCCCTTGTACTGGTCTAAGCGCCATTTTCTTTTCTAAGATAGCCTAAATTTGTGGTTGATTTGGATATGATTTTCCTAAGCCTTGCAGCTTGGGTTGTGTTTTTAATGTCCGAGCAATAGGAGTTCCATGAGGAGCCTTATATTCGGTCCAGAGTATCTTTTCGTCTCGATCTTTAGCCCTATTGAACAGGGCTCTGCTTGCCGTCTGGAGGGTTGCTAGCTCTGTAGACCACCGTACTACCCCATTCTAGACCATCTTGGGCATGCCCTTCTGTGGGCATTTATGTAGGCTTGAGTGAAAACTTGTACCAGAGTGTTCAGACTTGCAACGGTTTGAGGTGGTTGTGGTTTAGTGTTTAATGAAATTTGATAATATTTGTCCCAGCTGTTTTCTGTGGTTTTGAAAAACTAATGGATCTGTGCTTAAATTTAAAAGATTTTTCTATGTATTTATGGTCGGAGAAGAAGTAATTTTTTTGGACCTTTCAGAGGGTTACATGACTGAGTAAGATTCCCTGGGTTCACCTAAGGCACACATAGACTGCGAATTATACTGATTTAAGCCACAAGTACTATCCTCGAGAAATCCTCTTTCTATGACCCCAAGCTGACAGCAGATAAAGACACAACGGTATTGGAGTAACTTAGTATAATAATCTTTTCGAACTCTCGAACATTCTTTAGGTGATCAATATTCTAATAAATGTTTTGGAAACAGTCGTAAGCATCTTTAGGTGCTTGGCAAGCAAGCAAAGTAAAGGCAGCTATAGGATATAGTCGGCCGATCCTTATGAAATTTGTCAGATCGGATTATATTGTCCAAAATGGAATCTTAACCAAGTAATAGCTTTCTAACTTAAAAAACACCAAAGTAATTCCGATTCCAATTCCGATTGTTTCGATCCCTATCTAACACGTAAATCCCAAGTAAGTACGAGATTTTATGAGCCATGCTACGATTAAAAGTCATAACCTAGCACTTTGAGCAGTTAATGAGAGGAGATTGTTAGAGCACCACATGAAGACTTCATCAAGGTCAAATTGCAGATGTCTACGAAGGAAGTGGTCAGAGCTTGAAATCATCAGCATACACAAGTTTAGAAGCATAGCTTACGACATTAGTCGTTAACAAAATGGATAAACACAAGAGGTCTGTCTTGTGGAACACCAGATTTAACGTTTATAACTTGTGATGTGATGTTCTTGAACAAAACACGCTGTATACGATTCGATAGATATGAACAATATTATGATAGCGATTCCGCGGTAGTTTTCTATAAGTATTTTAGAACCTTTCTTATGAAGCAGAATAATAAAAGATCATCTCTTGGGAAGGCATGAAAGGTCCATAGATAAATTGAAGTAAGAGGATAGCAATTTTAGCAATAACTTAGCAAGATTCGCAATGACTTGTTCCAAAAAATCGGAAATATTTTTATAAGTTAGGGAAGGAGGAAAAAAAAGTGGATTTACGTTTCATATTGACAAACGAATAGAAGGAGCTCCGATAATTTCGGAATTTTGCTTTACAATTGGCGATATAACGCTTATAAAGATTATTATTAAGAGAGATAAACTTTTTGCGAATGTTTGTCTGATGAAGCAAAGATCCAGACTTAAGTAACATATTGTAAGCTCTTGATTTCGTGTTCTTAAAACGAGAAAGGTGTATTAAACCAAGGCAGTTTCGTTGATGATGACAATGAGACTTCAGGAACAAATTTGTCCAAACCGTTGTGAATTACATCATAAAACGAATCAGTTGCAGCTTCGATAGAGTTAAAAGATGAAACAAATTCCCAGTCAATTCCAGCTAAATGATTGCGAAGAGCATTATAATCCGTTTTTCAAAAACATTAACTACGAGGCTGAGCTTTATATTTAGCATGCATATTAGGGCTTCAATTAACACAGAAACCAATATTGTAGGATGGTGTAAGTCTTCAGGAAGCGATAATGGTTTAGATAATGGCACAGATTATACCATATAAGAGAAAATAAGGCTTAGAGATATGCTAAGCGTGTCCTTGATATACCCTTGCAGTTAAGTAGCAGCTTTTGTTATTATATATATTGTAACGAACGCACACAGCTTAGGTCCTAAGTTTAGTATCCCTAACACTGCACGGATGGTCTCTGGCGCATCCCCTCTGTCTACTTGGGGACGGCTTGGCTCAGTCGAAAGGAGCGTGGGTGTGGGCACGGCAAACTAGACCATGTACGTTACGGAAATCGTCGTAGAAAGAGATAAGGAAGTTGGTAGCGGTAAGGCTGTAGGAGTAGGCCGACCCTTGGGTGGTGGATTCTACTGACCCTAATGAATAAAAGACTAGATGTTGTGATCCTTCGTCTATACCCCCCCTTCTATGTAGACTTTACTATAAGCAGTGGGGTCTGCTCTTATCCAAATGCCATGTTAAGATCCGGGGTGCTCTAAATAAAAGAAATTAGCTCATGTTCATTGTATATAATTAATGATTTTCAAAAAATAGCGGTAGGTCAAAATTCAAGATAAAGGAATATAAAAATTTAACCTTTTATTCAGAGAGGAAAACATGACACGGATTTTTCATTGTATTCACATTCAATTATTACTCCGTGTGGTTTACACACTCATCTTTTCCGATTTTTGCCTCGGTCGTTGGACCCAAAATGAAGAGGTGATTTTCGCTACTTAACTTATTACAAAAGAGAACTTATACAATTGGGAAAATGCCTAACATAGCACTCCTTCGAGGCTGATTTGGTTTGCTTACAAAACTAAATTTAAAATAGGGTCCTATGCTAAATAATTCATACTCATTAGAGTTTACATTTATGCAATATTAAGAAATTAACAAAAATGGAAATTATAATTAAAAAATAGAGGAAAATGATATAATCTCAATTATGGCGGGAGTCGATACAATTTGGTGCGTCTATCTATGTTCACCGTGGAAGTGGCTGTGCACTTTTGCATTGTCGAAAGTATTTGCACACATGCTAGCATGCAAGGTTATCGTTCTTCTAAATTTGTCATATTCAGGCGCCAAAAACAACATCTGAGCTGCAGCAGCATAAGTTATTTCTTATTACAGCTGATCTTCCTCCTCCCTTACTACATGTTTAGGGATCTTGCTAGGCTGCGGTTACGTCATAATATAGGCGGTCCCACAGAAGGTTGAAACTTGGGACGTGGTTCTAGCAGATCACTGCTTCATGTTGGTCCTATGCCCGATCCAAGGCATAAAATGCTTCTAACTTTTTAAAAATGCTTCTACGCTTGGCAAAAGATCAGAATGTAATAGATGCTAAGAATGTGAATTTTTACATACAGCCACACCCAAGCTGTAATAAAGCTCCCTACCAAACGGAGGAATCGTATGATTTATATATCATTTTCATCTCATGATTTTCTACCTGCTATTGGGCCAGTTCATGCGAGTGTGGGTGAGCTTTGCATATGCCGATGCAAGTCTGTACTTATCTATGAAATGAGCACAGTAAAGGGAAGAAATATTGGCCTGCCTAGGAGATTTTTTTTATTTTGGAATAGGAGGCACGCTACACCCCGTCCCCTACAGTTTGAATCGATGGAAAACATCCTTAAAACTGGATAACACTAGAAGAGTGCACCATTACCAAATATCCTTAGCATGATATTTACCTTTTTTTCTTGCCACTCATGTCCTCTAGCATGTCCTCCTAATTTCTTTTTGATTCGGGCTCTCATACCAACTAAAGCATGCTTACCAAATGATGCTTTAACAAGAAGTTTCTATTGGTGACAATTGGCCTTTCCTCAAAAGTTCGTGGCCTGCATCTCAGATCATAGCTTCTCTTGTTTCGTTCATAGGCTTTCAAAACATACTTATCGATGGTTTTCTCTGAAATTCGTCAGATCTGGACAATCTAGCACTGCCATCGGATAGGAGGTTTAGATTACGTAATAATTTAAAATCAAGGTTGTGATTAAGCATATGCTAGCCGAAAACAGCAAAATAAGGTGAAATTCCTTTTGACTAATGAATAAAATTTCTAAGAGCGGCGTTTATGCTGCTCAAAAGGTATCCCACTCGCGTTGGTCTTCCTTGATATATGCTCTAAGGGATTCGATTTTTGATCTGTTTACGCGTTCTGCTGCGTTAGATTGTGGGGCATATACACCTGTAAAGATTTATCGTACACCATATTTAGAAAGAAAGTCGGTGAGTTCGCGACTCTTGAATTACGATTCGTTATCGCTAACGATGGTTTCGGGGACTCCAAAACATATAAATATGTCCTCCCTTAGGATGTCTATGACTACCCTTGATGTGAACTTTTTGACTGTTTTCAAAAATGTGAATTTTGAGAAATGATCAAGAATAATCAGAATTCCGATATTACCAATCTTTGTTCGAGGAAATGGTCCTATGAAATCTAAGTAAAAACGTTGGAAAGGTCGTTCAGACGATATTTGAGCTCCCATAGGTGGTCTTAAAGGTCGATTTGGTACTTTAGTGGTTTGACACATATGGCAATTTTTATTATAATTTCTAACGTCTGTTACCATGTTAGGCCAATAGAATCTTCGCCTGATTTGGTATAAGCATTTGGCTATACCGCAATGAGCTGAAGCAGGCTGGTCGTGTGCTGCATAAATCACTCCAGATCGCATTGAAGTGGGAACTAATAATTTCCAACGATCATCAGCATTTCAGCCTTCGGAAAACTCTATTCGATGATAAATGTAACCATCAATAACTTCTCTATCAATGTATATATTCTATACAATATATATGAATGCTTCTGAATCAAAGTCGAGTCGGAATAGTTCCATGCTCAAGGGCGGAGATAGCATCTGCAGCCGTACTTTCATATGTTGGTGAAAGAGTGTCTGCCATAACATTCTCGCTTCCTTTGCGATGAACAATTGTAAAACCATAACCTTGAAGCTTAATAGCCCATCTAGCCAACCGTTCATTCGTCAGATTGGTTGATACGCCAGCGTAGGCTTGCATGATCTGTGATTACTTCGATCACATGACGTTCAATATACATTTGGAATTTCCGAATGGCTACAACTACTGCCACAGTATCTGTCACAGTATAATGGCGCTGTGATTTATTTAGTTTTCTTGACATATATGCTATGGGACATTTGCATACTGCGTCATCTTTTTGAGCTAGAACAGCTCCTGATCACATTGCGTCACACTGCACTATGAATGGCTTAACGTAGTCTGGATGACTCAAAAATGTAGCAAAGCACAGCTGCTGTTTGATTTCTTCAAATGCTTCTTGGGCCAATGCATTCCAAGGAACTGGGCCAGGATTCCAATGCATTTTTTTCCTCTTAGGAGTTCGGTCAAGGGAAATATGATTGTGGAATAGTTTGGAATGGAACGTTCATGCCAAGCAGTCATTCCAAGGAATCGTCTGAGTGATTGTATTGAATCGGGAATTCTCTGACAGCTGATATTTTGTCTGGGTTTACTCGTAAGCTACACGTAAATAAACTACAATCGGTATGGTAAAAGCTATTTTTGATCGAGAATCTTTGTCGAGGCATATTTGCCGAAAGGCATCTTGAAGGTCAATCTTAGATATACAGTGAACCGGTTGGAGACGGCTGAGGAGTCCTTCCATAATAGGGATAGGATAGGCATCCCTCACGGTTACTGAATCAAGATTCCGCGTTTAAGCACAATCGTACTTTACCTGGCTTGACGTGAAGCATAACTGGTGAAGACCATGGTGAAATTAGCGCTTCTTTAATTACGTCCATTTTAAGAATGCGATCTATTTTGTCACACAGAAATTTCTCCCTAGAGGGAGAAATGGGGTAAAATCGATGTTTGATTGGCTTTGCGACAGCCACTTCAATATTGTGTTCGATCAATGAAGTACATTCTAGTCCTTCATTTTCAAACGAGGGAAAGAATGGATAACTATTTTTAGTTGTGGCTGCTGCTTAAGAAGCAAAGGTGTTTGCAAAGAATCTTGTACGGTAATTTCATTTAGGTTACTGGAATTCGTGATGGAGATTCCAAAACGTCTCCAGAAATCTCTTCGGCGAATTAAGTCATGCTTAGTTAAAGATACTACTAAATGTGTAGTTGTATGTTAGGCAAATTTAATGATACCCGCTACGGACTATAACTGTCCATCGGCGGTTCGAACTAATCCGTTTGGATTACTAGGAAAAGGGTTTTGCGATAGTACTTGTTGTGCTAAGCTTCCTCCAATAACACTCTTGTTAGCTCCGCTATCTAGCAGGACCAAAAATTCCTTTCCGAAAATGGGAAGTGTAGTAAATGGTCGTATGTCTTCCCTTTTTCGTACAATTGACGAAATGGTAAAACTTCGCAAGCTCTTCTTTTTGTTCCAAAAATCGCGTATACGTTCAAATGAATTTGTTCTTCCTGCACAAGAATAGGGATTACTAAATAATTCCTTTCTACGTTGTTAGTATGCTAAGGCTTAATTGGTCTAGAACCTGTAGAACTGATTTGTGAACTATTGATACAGGAATGAGTTTCTACTGGGTCCGAGGATAGTGGTGGACATCCCATCTCGGATTGTGGCGGACATTTCATCGCAACTCGGTTTGTACACATCAAGTAGACCATAACCGTAGCAGAAAATTCGACGTGGCTTAAGGCAATTTTGATACCGATGACCTAATTCCTCGCAATTCCAGCATTTTATTTTCTCAAGTGATCATGGCCAAAACCTCACCTAAAACTTCGTCTTCGATTTGACTGGAATTTCTTTCGATTCTTTCTGGACACTCAGTGCTTTTACAAAACTCCTACGCACGGTAAGTCGGGGCGTTGACCGCATACGAAAGTTTCGATAAAATTCTTCGAGCCTATAGCACTCCTTTCGCAGACTTGCTACATCTGCGGTGTCTGCAATGTAATAGTTCTAGTTTAAGGTCTGATCTAAGGTTGTTCTTGACTTCGATAGCGATGTCGCCATCTGACATTGGTTCGTGTAATGAATGGGATATTGATAAGATGGAGGAATTTATCAAAACACTCGTTCGCTCCTTGCTTTCTGCGTCTAATAGCATTTTTAATGTCTCGGTCTGATCTCTGATCCTGGTATCTTTCCTAAAAGTGACTGCACAACTCGTACCACTTAATGTGTTTAATTGAATAGTGACTCGAAGTAATGATGGTACTAAATCATTATCATCAAGAACTAAATCAGGCAAG
This sequence comes from Drosophila pandora, assembly GCA_021223865.1. Classification (NCBI taxonomy): domain Eukaryota; kingdom Metazoa; phylum Arthropoda; class Insecta; order Diptera; family Drosophilidae; genus Drosophila; species Drosophila pandora. Next base: position 725,742 of record JAJJHT010020270.1, read on the forward strand.
TTGGGGTTCCTCTTGCAGGTCTCGAGAGAATATGTTCAAATTCCTAATAGCTGTGGTTTTTTGGTTACCAATTAAGGCTGCCACACTTGCTCCAAATATAACATGTATATAATATATACATGTACAAAAATATAACAAAGCTTTCCAAGAAACTGGATATATCTTGCTGAATACGTTCTTTTTGCATAGTTTTGTTCTCTAGAAATCCTATCCTGTACGGTCTCAAGGATGGGGTTCAAACTACCTGATCTTGTTCGCTGATTATTTGTGATTCGGTTGTTTGGAGTCTTTGATCTGGTATTTATACGAGATCTTGGAATGGCTCCAGAATGATTTAGGTTAGAATCCTCGTCAGTCTGTATGTTACTCGGCATTCTACTCTCAGAAGAAGTAAATCATCAAAGCTCAAGGACAGATTTTCCTACAATTCGGACAGGTATCATTTGTTTCAAGCCATTCTAACAGACATGCTCTGTGAAACTTATGCTTGCATGGGGTTTCCACTATTACTGGGGTTCGTATCCTCAGGGCCGTCGAGAGCCGAACCGAGCTCCGGTACGTGGGGTTTCACAAGCTTCTTTTCATATTCCCCCATTAAGACTAGCTGAGACACAAGCTTCAAAATCAATTTTTGCAAATTTTGCAGGGACCGCCGGGCTCCTCTTCTTCGTTCTTCTGACTTAATAGCACTAATGTAGCTAAATTTGTCCTATTCAGGCTCACAAAATTAGCCGGCACCAGTTATTTCTTTTTGCATCTGATCTTCTACATCTTCCTCATCCCTTACTGCATGTTTAGGGCTCTTGCTGGGCTGCGGTTACGCCCCAAAGATTGGAGATTGGGGCATGGGCTTTGCTCTGGTAGTTCACTGCTTCATGTTGGTCCTATGTCCGATAGGACAGATAGGCCAAATTCCACACGGAAAGCCTATTAGGCTGTGCCTGGTCAGAATCGTCGTAATAATGGTCCATCTTCTGAGTTTAATCGCCAACACTATCACAATCACAATCTTTTCGAAATGTTTTTTATTCAGGCCGAATCGCCTTCACTGCACAATTTCTGTATGTGTTATTGCTTTTTTAATGCACTACACTTGTCTTGGCAGAATTTTTCTTCGCTGTTTAAGAATGCTTCTACGCTCGGCAAAAGATCGGAATGGAATCGATGCTAAGAATGTGAATTTTTACAGCCACAGCCAAGCTGTAATAAAGATCCCTACCAAACAGAGGAATCGTATGATTTTCTACCTGCTTTGGTCTGATTATGTGTGTCTGGGTGAGCTTTGCATATGCCAATGCAATTCTGTTCTCATCGATTAAATGAGCACAGTCAAGTAAAAGAAATATTGGCTTGCCAAGGAGATTGTTTTTATCTTGGAATATGGTGCACGCTATAATGCATTCATGCATAAGTCTAACGCGGTGCTTAATAACATAAGGCTAGGCTTATGACAATTAATGCGCTTCTTGGTTGTCGCTTAAAATTGATTTACTTGTGGAGGTTTGCTTTAAGAGGTTGGTAATTGACTTCGCCTTTTTATCTAAATATTATATGAAACACTTATAAAAGCTGAAAAGTCCTAAGAATGACTGTTGGTCATTCAGATTTTTCAATGACCTTTAATCCAAATAATAAAACGAAAGTAATTATTTTTAAAACGTTATAATGTTGTTTATTTATGGGCGCATGTGAAAATGGAGTGAGAAAATAGCTCCAATTTATGATGCACTGAAATAAAGGCAAGAGTGAGTCCGTCTTAGAATATAGGTTGGAAAGCTCGCTAGCTTAATGCTACATATGAAGCCCGTTAAAGCCGAGCGGCCGAGAAGAGTCGGCTCGCGACCATCAATAGTAAAATAAAAATAAAGATAATACAAACTATACCTATTATATTTTAGTGATTTAATCTATGCCGTGGCTGCTGCCTGACCCGACAATGACCTTATGCGAATAATTTGTCGGTTCTGCATTTTCCTTAATGGAATGGTTCCATTTCAGTAGCAATGGTTCAAGGCCTGCCGCATAGAAACGCCTCTCGCTTGTTAATTCAAATTATGTATATCAATGTATACATTTTGCATTTGTTGTAATGTAACAATTTGCTAATGTGTATTTATAAGTGTTTGAATGGACGTTTAAATGCATCTTAGTTCCCATTAAAACTATTTTTGAATGTAATCGATCCAAAAAGATAAAAAACTAGAAAGGTAGCCTGTGATCTGGGGTCCGCTAACTTCGGGCGAATCCGAAGCTTTTATACCCTTGCATTTAGGTAAGCAGCCTAATTTGGTGGTTTTTAAGTTAGTGCGTTGGGACATAACACATCTTATACTCACATGTTATATTTCGTCAAAATATCTTATCTACAACAAGGATCGGCTCAATTTATCCTATAGCTGTCATAGAATGATTGGAATTGGCATAACTTTGGTGTTTTTTAAGTTAGAAAAATGGACTTGGTACAGATTTTTTCCATTTTGAGCAAAGTAATCAAAATTGCCAAATTTCATGCACTTTTTGCAAGGAAGAGAGAGAGAGAGCAGAAGAGAAAAGAAGGAGAGAAAGTGTTTATGCGCAGAGAAACATTTGCATGGTCAGTCGCATGAAAATATACCGAATATACTACGAGTATGAGAACAATGCACATTGGTGTGTTTATGAGAGATTGCATAAGAATTAATACAGTGCTGATATTAATTAAATTATTACGGACACCGACATAAAGTGATAATTTTTTCTTCTCACATATAAGTCAAATTACACAGTGTTACGAAAATGACAAAAGTGAATGAACTTTTGAAGTGACATAGTAGGAATTGTTCATTGGGTCGAGTGTATCACAAAACCATTTTTGAAATATTTCTAACACCCTTAAAATCTTGATTTATTGTTAAAAAACCGTTTTTCGGGACTTGTTTGCGCTTAAAAATTCCTGAACGCGTTTTTTTCAACCGATTTCAAAATTTTTGGTGTTTTTTAATGAAGTGAAATATTGTAGCTTTTGAAAAAAAAATATATCTTCGATTTTGTTAAACAAAAAGAACAACATTTTTACACCTGAAACTGAAGTTTTCGACTTATGTTCGTGTTTTTCGGATTTTGATGCCAGTTTTTCGGTACAACTTACAAAAATTCTGTCATCCATGCCACATATCAATGTTGTCTCATTAATTCTGAATAAAACGAGACAAATTTCATCAAAAAATTATGAAAATTTGTGAAGTTATAACGCTTTTCCCAAAAAAAGTCAACTCAACATAGCGAGCGCTCCGGAGTAACAATGTGTATAAGAATAAGAGTATATTGCTTTCTGCTGACAAAAATTCTGTCATTTATGCCATATATTAATATTGTCTCATTAATACTGAATAAAACGAGACCAATTTCATTAAAAACTAATAAAAATTGTTGAAGTTAAACGCTTTTCCTAAAAAAAGTCAATAAAACCATGCGAGCCCTATAAGAAGAAGAGCATATTCCTGTCTTATACACACAGGTACTCCGAAGCGCACGCAAGGTGGAATTGACTTTTTTGAATTGAAATTTTGAAATCGGTTGAAAAAAACGCGTTCAGGAATTTTTAAGCGCAAACAAGTCCCGAAAAACGGTTTTTAACCATAAATCAAGATTTTGAGGGTGTTAGAAATATTTCAAAAATGGTTTTGTGATATACTCGACCCAATGAACAATTCCTACTATGTCACTTCAAAAGTTCAGAATCAGTGTTACACTGTGTTATTTTACTTAATTTTTTCCAATAGGTATATAATATAGAAAATAAATCTCTCCTGCAACCAGTTCTCGATGTGTCCACACGTTGGTGTTCAACATACCAAATGTTGACAAAACTTTTAACATTTGAGCCCTTTATCGATAGACACCTCAAATCCTCAACTAGATTAATGAAGAAATGTTGGGACGATATAAAACGCTTGACTATGACCCTCAAACCAGCCTTATTTTTACAATAAAATTCATAATGATTACGGTCCCTGGATCTACGAGATAGATTGATAGATTGAAGTGAATATACTTTGCTTGATGAGGATGCGCGTCTTCATCCTATGCTGAGTATGGGTGGTCATGTAAAATACGTAGCTGGTGAGTTGGAAGTTTTTATTTTATTGGTTTGGTGGGTCTTCAAGAGTAGCATTATTATCGGAATCTTTGACTTTAGTGTAGACAGCAGGGGACGTCCTCTTAGGCTTTGGCAAAAAAAATACTAGAATCGATTATAATGACGTGAAATTACATCTCTAGTTTAGACGACTTCTGAGATTTTTATATACAAGTTAGCCTCTGTACCTGGGTTTCATCACAGTTCATGCATTTCTCAAATCTAGGTCATTTTTATATTTTTTTTCTCATTTGCATTTTTGTGGTAATATATTGTGGTACCGGAGTCCTAGTCTTATTAAAATTACTATTAATGTTTACAAGTTCGGGAAAAGCACTTCTAATTTCGTCAAACCCAAGTGCTCCATAATGGCTAATAGTTTTTTGTTTCTGTCGATGCCAAACTGGGGAGAATATGGAAAGTCTAGAAAATTGAATCAGTACTGCCGCGTCATCGGGACGAACGACTTCTTTAAAGAATCGCACATATCACTGATTATGCGTTACGACAAAGAATGGGTCTCAGGTACCGCTAAGAAGTTTAAAAGTTTGTGGTTATATTCGAATCTATATTATATAATTGTTCTAACGTAGGCACTGAAATGATAAACAAAAATGATCGGATTTTATCGGACTTTGGATGTTTTTTTGGAAATGGACGATTCAATCATTGTAACCAACAAAGCAGCTTGAATAAAACCCGCATTTAACGGGATGAGCACATTACACTGTGTAATCACTTCGTCCAAAATGTTATTGGCACGATAGTAAATGAGGTACGATAATTGCTGGATTTAATAAATTGTTTCAGCATGAAATATTTTTAAAAATCTGGTCAAGACTCGACTTTAACAAGCACCTTAAAAAGTTACGGTCCGATTCGATGGAACTATTCAACCTTTTTAAGTCAGTTGAGTTAAACTGCAAGTTAATTTCGCAGATTCTAATGGATAATGTTCTAAAAGTCTAAAGGGTAGCAAAGATCCGGCTTTGCATATAAAAATTCCACATAATGGCTTAGAAACATGGTATTCCCTTGCAGTTAGGTAGCAGCTTATATTATTATATAAGCTAACACCAAATATGTCAAATACTAAATAAAACTAAATTACTTAACTAAGTCCAGTCACACGCAAAAGTTCTTAACAACAACAGCAATAGAGCTTATGCAACCACATCGAGTGCACCGGATGCAAACGATGCCGTGGCACCAATAAGCGTCACACGGATCGAAAGACACGTGCGCTGAATAGGCATTGATTATGCTTGCGATCGTGATAAAGCCAAAAGAAAGAGAGAACCAAAATAATATGTTAAAAGATGGGGTCCCAGGCTCCAATTTTTTCACCGTGATCCCTTCAGTACCCATTCAGAAGGAACGTGATCAAATGAATAGAGGAGGCTCCGCAGCAGCCCTACATGCAAGAGGAATCAGCCGAACCTATCGTCATGTAGGCTCGCCAAAATTATTTAAACGTAAGCTAGTTAATAAAAATGTAAAGCCAATAGCTTATAAGGAAGTAAACAAGAAAAATTTATAAGAAATTTTGGTCCTAAAGAACTAAAAATTAATAACTGTCATTTTTCATAACTCGCGGGTCTAGGGCAGCAGAAATTCTCCTGCCGACACACGCAAAGTGTAAGTGAGAGATCATTTGGCTCTCTTGAGTAAACAAGCTTAAGAATCAAATGCTGTGTTTTTCGCACAAATTTATATGTTTACATGTGTGCATTTTGCCCACCATGGCTATAAACCCCAATAAAACCCATTAAAATATATCCATTTTTAACCCTATTAAAATGACAGAGCAAGACTTGATAGATAGGATGGGAACCTTGCAGGACCGTCATTTTCTGTTAGGACGAGTGCGAAACTTAGTAGTAGTTCGTTAGTACGGAAAACGACGTGGAAGAAAATTAGGGACATACTTCAAGAGCTGGGTTGGTTCCATCCCTTATCCAAAAAAAGAATTATCAATCTTTTCAGGCCAAATAATTAACAGGGAATTAACTCACAACATCGGCGAGTTAGATAAATTACCAGGCATATTGCCGACGCAAGTCTCTAAGACTTTCTGGAAAAAAAGATCGAATACTCATCTTGGAAGAGAAGCGTAGAAAGTGTTATACAAATTTATGACAACAAAATGGGTCCCCAAAATACTATGGCATAATATCAGCAATTAGGAAAAAATCATTGGACAAGCAGATGAATTCTATAACACACCTTTAGGATGGGAATATCAAAGTGTATGATCACTGTGGACGGAAGTCCACGAGGTGACGACCTGCATGCATTGCCGTGCGCGAGGAAACTCTATATAAATAGCCGAATCTAACTCTATATGGCAGAAGAATTAAAAATGTTCTGTAGGCAATCGATCTAAACGAATTATATACCAATCGAAAGATATTGTTTCAATTAGATCATTTTTGTCGAAACATATTCCAAAAGTTATTTGGTTTGGGAGAAATTACGTCAAAAAATTAAAAAAACTTTGTTAATTAAAAAATTAATAACTTAATAATTAAGAAAGATATTAAAAAGAGCTTTACACCGTTGAAACGGAATATTTTTTAAATATCTATTTCGCTTTCTTTGAGACCAAACGTCTATATAGTACAACAAAAAAAATTAACTGAAAATAATTTTTTTTTTAAGAACAAAAATTATTTTCAAAATTTGCTCAACTGATCCTTTTTATATTGCACGTGTAGATAGTTTTTGAGATGACGCAACTTTTGATATATCGCTCATATCTGGCAAAATCCGTAAGCTCAAGATATAGTCCTGTAAGTGCAGCTACCCATTTTGTGCAGCCTCCTGTGAAGCTTGCATTTACTTATACATGTGTGTGTATTTGATTGGCAACTTTGCTTTTTGGAGTCTGCATATATTTGGTCAATACCCTAAAAAAAATATGGAGTATTTTTTTCAGATTTTAGTTTATTTATTTTAAAATAAAATTCAAATAAAAAAAGGACTCAAACCCAGGTCCTCCGTGTTAGAAACCACGACGCTCTCCACTCGGCCAACCTCGAACTTTGCTCCTTGAGGGCAAATTTTAATGTAATTCTGTTTTGTGTTTCAGTGTCTCATGTCTTAATGAGAAGACTTACAAATACACAATTTTAAGAGTAGAATGCTTTATATGCATATGCCCCACTGAGCATATAATGCATATAAATAAAACTCTGCTTTTCTTAAATTACAGCCGCCAACGTTTTTGGGCCAAATCATGGATTAAAAGCTAAAAAAAAAAACTAGGCAAACCAACTCCGCCAATACTTTTCTAATATTTATTAATTAATATCGCACACCCAAAATAAAGTGTAACATTCCACAATTTGTTTAACTATAAAAACTGAAAAAACATTTTTTTTTTAATTTTTTAAATTTAAAAATGTTTTGTAGGCAACCGATCTAAATGAATTATATACCAATCGAAAGTTTTTGTTTCAATTAGATATTAAATTGTATTGTATTAAATTAGATAATAAACAAGAAAGGAAAGCTAACTTCGGGCGGAGCCGAAGTTGATATACCCTTGCAGTTCAGTCGCAGTCCGCTAGGTGGCGCCACCCATCTTATTTTATTAGATATGTAGCGGATCGTATATAGTCGGCCGATTCTTATAAAATTTGGCATATCGAATTATTTTGCCCAAAGAGGAATCCTTTCAAACTCCCATCCTTCCAAATTGAAAAACTACCAAGTTATGACATTTCCGATCAATCAGTTATATGGCAGCTATAGGGTATAGTCGACCGATCCCGGCCGTTCCGACTTATGTACTGCCTGCAACAGAAAGAAGGGTGTGTGTAAAGTTTCAACTCGATAGCTTTAAAACTGAGAGTCTAGTTTGCGTAGAAACAGACAGACAGACGGACATGCTCATATCGACTGATCCTGATCAAGAATATATATACTTTATAGGAGATGTCTCCTTCACTGCGTTGCACACTTTTGACCAAAATTTTACAAAATTAAAAATTAAAGTAAACAAAAATCAACCCATAATAAAGATTTTTCTGCTTGGATTCGAACCAACGACCTAACGATTAACAGACAGATATAAAAAAAAAAAAAAAAAACAGGCACGTGCCGAATTAGAATATTTTTTATAAACAATTTTGTACACTTATGTAGCATATTTTCGTCACTAAAATTGATATCAGATATTTTGGGCTTCGCATGCAGGTTCGTCACCGGTACTTTACCTCGTCAAGGGGTTTTTTTATATGATAGCACATTTTGTCGATAGGCGAAATCTGAAGACATTAGAATATCAGTTGTATGCACTGAACCAAGGCAGCAACCCGATAGTTGAATTCTATCAAGCTGTATATTAACAACTTCACTGATTTTGAACCAAATTAGAAACAAAAATATTGAAAGGGAAGGAGACCCCTGAGCAACGCAAATATTCAAAAAGAGTGTAAACAACAAGAGGTGGACGAATAACAAGAATATTTTCAGACAGCGGAAAAAAATGGAAAAAATGAGCTGGAAGACGATGCTTCATGGCAAGTGGAATCCGATCAACACGAATCCATTGATTTGTCAGAATTCCCGGTACCTAAACACTAAACATCAATCATTTAGCCAAGCTATTATAGGAAATTTAAGCTCCTAACTGCACTACATTTTTCGAAAAAAACCGTTCCCCTTAGCTTATTTTAAGGTAACCAAGAAGGAAGGGAAATATCTGAAATTTTAAATCGACACGGGCTCAAATCAAAATTACATTCAAGCGCAACTTGTGCCAAATCCACAACGCAATAGTTAAGTTTCCCAACATTTCCGACACTCCTCTAAAGTCTTCTTACTAAATACACTGAAACTTTTCATAGAATACTAGGTAATGACATTATGAAGAAACTAACTATGATAGACGTAGAAACGACGTTCTGATATTAGAAAAAAGACAAAAAATTAAAATTTATGAACTAGCGGCATAAGCTCTAAACAAGATCGGACCAACAGACGATCATTTGACAGAAACTCAAATATTCGCAGACCCCGAAACTAACTTACACAACCAGAGCTGTAGGAGAATCAACAAAACGGATCCTAATGAAAAATAAAATCATAGGTTAGATATTGATATAGAAAGCTCAATGAAGTCACAATATCTGATCGATACCCCATCCCCGAAATAGGCGAAAGAATTGCATAACAAGGAAACCATAGATTTTTCTCAGTACTAGACTTACTCAGTACTAGAGCGGATTTCACCAAATACCACTTAAGGAGAAACACTTAATGAAAAAATGCATTCGGGGTGAATGGAGGGAAGTATGAATTTTATTATCCATTCGGATAATAAAATTTGCCAGCAATATTCTAAAGAGCTTTACGTGACATTTTACGGGAACACAAGGGACAAATATGTTATGTTTACGTTGACAACATAATCGTCTATAGCAAAACAGAAAACAATCATGCCGAAAACCTGAACAAAGTGTTACCCTACAAAAAGCCAATATGAGGATAAAAATCGACAAATGCCACTTTTTCAGTAAAGTAAATTTTTTTTCCCGAATACCGAAAGGCACCACTAACCTAACCTAACCTAAAGGCACCTACAGACCACTAACCCTAGACTTTTTCGGATAGTGCAAATAAAGCTTAAACGCTGGAGAGATATTATCTGCGAATATAGTTCCGAGATTAACTACAAACCCGGTGTGGCTAATGTGGCAGCAGACGCCTTATCCAGAGCTCGACCACAAATTAATGCAATCCAATCAGATTTTACAATTCACAGCGACGAAAGTTCCTCACACAATTTAATATTCTCTGTTGGAGCCCCGATCAATGTATTTAAAAACCAAATTTTTGTATTAAAAGAAAACACTGATTCGTATAATTTCGTAAAATTTTTTTTAGAAAATTTATTTGATAGTAAAATCCTCATAGGGATCGGACAATATTCGATCCGATATATAAAATAATCATATAAGCTGCTACCTAACTGCAAGGGTATATCAACATCGGCTCCACCCGAAGTTAGCTTTCCTTGTTGCTTTTAATTTTTAATTTTGTGAAAATTATTAACGAATTAAATAAATAAACTTAATTAGTTGTAAGTGGTTACAACCGTGGTAAGCCACCACACTTTCTCTTTTTATAAAATATATGTGACCTATCCGGGAAAAAACTTTTTAATTTTTTCTAAAAATACAAATTTTATTAATTTATTTTTCATAATTTTCTAATCAATCTATATAACATTAACATTAATAACAATCTATATAACATCTATATAACATATATATAACATAACATATCGTTAACAAGAAAGGAAAGCTAACTTCGGGCGGAGCCGAAGTTTATATACCCTTGCAGTTCAGTCGCAGTCCGCTAGGTGGCGCCACGCATCTTATATTATTAGATATGTAGCGGATCGTATATAGTCGGCCGATCCTTATGAAATTTGGCATATTGAATTATTTTTAACAAAATAGAATCTGTACCAAATCCCATCTTTCTAACTTAAAAAACACCAAAGTTATTCCAATTTCGATCGTTCTATGACAGCTATAGGATATAGTCGGCCGATCCTTATGAAATTTTGTACACAAGATATTTTGGTCAAATATAACATGTGTGGAAAGTCCCAACCCTCTAACTTAAAAAACACCAAAGTTATGGCATTTCCGATCAATCAGTTATATGGCAGCTATAGGATATAGTCGACCGATCCCGGCCGTTCCGACTTATATACTGCCTGCAAAGGAAAGAAGGGTGTGTGCAAAGTTTCAACTCGATAGCTTTAAAACTGAGAGACTAGTTTGCGTAGAAACGGACAGACGGACAGACGGACAGACGGACAGACGGACAGACGGACAGACGGACAGACGGACATGCTCATATCGACTCAGGAGGTGATCCTGATCAAGAATTTATATACTTTATAGGGTCGGAGATGTCTCCTTCACTGCGTTGCACACTTTTGACCAAAATTATAATACCCTCTGCAAGGGTATAAAAATAGTCTTCGTAGGGTCTTCAAAAAATAGGGTCTTCGTAGATATATATGTCAATGAATCATCTCAACAGTAAAAAATTTGCATAGAAATCTCGTTTTTAAAAAGCTGTAGAAAGTGAGTCCAGCGTAGACCAACATTGGCACCTATTATACTTCGTAGAGTAATTAACCAATTTTTTGGAACGAAGTTTTTTATGGCGCGGTATGAGCTTGGCGGAGGAGGGCTAGCCGAAAAAAACCGTAACGTAACGTTAAACGGCTATCTGTTTGCTTCTTCTTCGTAGAGTGAGAGAATATAACCATTTCTCCACTCTCTCGCTCTCCAGAGTCGAGCGTTTTTCCACGGCTCAAGCTCCCCACTACGCGAGATTCACGAGTATGCTTATAGCTAAATTAGTGAAATTTTCGTACATGTAACGGCTGTCGCGTCGCCGCAATGAAATTAAAATCTTACCCTTGTAATAATTACATTTACAGCGTCGATGGAATACCTCAACCAAATGTATTAGTGAATTTGGGGTCGAAGAAAATATTAAAAAAAAAAAATAGCACGAAAAACCGCCGCAAAGTACCAAAAAGAGTATCGGAAAAGAAATGCGCAGCGTCAGCAAAATTTTCGACAGCGACAGAAGGACAGTAAAAAATTGGAGCAGAGCCATCGAATTTTAATAATCAAAAGTCAATGCAAAAAGGACCGAAGCCGGGGGGAACCGAAAACAAATTCACAGCGTCAAAAAGAGTTTAGGGAACGCAGAACCAAAACCAAAAACCTCTCGACGCTCTAAAAATTCCTTTACTATCGAAGTTCAATGGGTTTTCATACCCGATCATTCCCTCTTATTTGCCAAAATTAAATATGATCGAGCAGCGACTGTCTCTCCTTCATTGCCAAACATGCCAAAGGAACTTCGTTCCTCACGCGTGTCCCTAGACACACACTGATTTTTTTTTGAATTTGCGTTTGTAGGTCATAACCTCAGATTCAACAACTCGAAATTGTTTGCAACTTTTTCATCGTCTTTAGTCTGGCTTTGCCGTATCCCGACGTGTTTTTGCGATTGCTCTCATCTGATTGCCTATATCTTTGATATAGGTTTCCTCTATTCGCGTATCATTGTTGGAGCATATTTGACCTACATACATAGTTCATTGAACCATACACTTCTTAAAAACAATATTATTCTTCAATATTATTTCTGCCGCGCTCTTCGAATATTAATATATATATTCCCTTCCTGAGTTCTATTCTCCGGTCGTGTAATCTCGTTACATCATTGTTACTCTGAAGCGGTTATTCGTCACGGCGTGTCTCTTTTGTTACAACAAATCTCAATCAATAATGAGTCTAATTTCTGATCTGTATCTGTCCTGTTTCATATCTGTCCTGTCGGCTTTGCAATAACTGCTCACATATTAAATGTGCTGATGGTGGGCACAATGGACGGATAAGCGAACTTATCACAAAGAATATTGGTCTGACCTGGTCTTGTATTGCCTGTTGAGAGATTGGTTCTAAGATGCGGACCTTCATGAAGCAAACGAGAAACGGCTTTCTAGATGTCCGTAAGCCATTTTTGTATCCCGCCTTATGCCGGATGCCACTTTGGATGGTGTCAGGAGTCACCTCTTAAACCATCTTAAAATAGCTCCTAATGAATTAGCGGTCTTTAAGTCTAATTTTAAACATAAGCGTATCATATTTTCTTTCAAAATTTTAATTCCTGAATTCTACTTTGAAAAAGTACTTGATCCGTCAACCTGGCCTGAGCACAGTATTATTCATGAATTTTTAGCCAAAGACCCTCTAAATCCCAACTATGCTGATTCAGCTCCAAAAAACTGATTAATAACGTTTTTTTTGCTGTTACCAAAACGTTCGAAGTATTCTGGGTAAATTTTTTTTACTAAGAGTGCTTCTTTGGATTTTGATGCTAATGCTCTTACTGAACGCCTGGTAAGAGGGCTTAATTCCTGGCTTAATTCCTCTGTCTCTGATTATGAAATTTTTGTTCCAACGTACACCGTGTTTCGAATGGATAGGCCATCCTTCGCAGACGGTGTCCTGTTAATAATAAATACTCAGCTGAACTAATCTCTTTCCCGAATCAGTTTGGAATCGAGTTCATCGCTGTAAAAATAGCTGTTGGTCCGTCTCATATTTTTATGACCTGCTCCTACATACATCCATCGGTTGAGATGAAGATGACAATTCCTTCCATGCCAGTTGTCACAACGACTTTATTGATGCATTTATTGAAATTGCTCTTTTCCAAATTAACCCCATCCTTAACATACACAGCAGATCTCTAGATCTTATTTTTTCTAATATGATATCCTCTGTGACTGTAAATCGGTCTTCACCACTATCGCTTCCTGAGGACTTACACCATCCTACACTATTGGTTTCGGTGTTAATTGATATCCCTAATATTCATGTTAACTATAACGCTCAGTATCGTACTAAATGTTTCCGTAAAACGGATTACAATGCTCTTTGCAATTATTTAGCTGGAATTGACGGGGAATATCTTTTATCTTTTAACTCTATTGATGCTGCTACTGATTCTTTTTATGATGTAATCCACAACGCGTTGGACAAATTTGTTCCTGTAGTTTTATCTTCTTCATCAACGAAACCTTGGTTTAATAAACACCTTTCTCGTTTTAAGAACAGAAAATTTAGAGCTTACAAAATATTTCTTAAGTCTGGATCTTTCTTTCAACAGCCAAACTTTATTTACATTCGCAACCAGTTTATAATCTTAATAATCAACTTTAAAAGCGTTACATCATGAATTGTAAGGCGAACTTCCGAAATGATCCGAGCTCCTTCTATTCGTTTGTCAATATGAAACGTAAATCCACCCTTTTTCCTCCTCCCCTAACTTATAAAAATATTACTGATTCTTCAGAACAAGGTATTGCTTATCTCTTTGCTTCATTTTTTCAATCAACTTATTTGTCCGATTCTTATAATTTAAATTCTACATTCCCTTTAAAAATTCCGTATATAAACAATATTTACTTTTCTAAATTTAATCATCTCGATGTTTCTAATGCTCTTTCAGCCTTGGATATCTCATTTTCTGCTGGTCCTGATAATGTCCCGAGCTGTATTCTCAGGCACTGCTTCGATATCCTATGCTACCCTCTTACTACCTTATTAAATTTATCTTTGGACCTTTCATGCTTTCTCAAGAGATGGAATGAATCTTTTACTATTCCACTTCATAAGAAAGGTTCTAAAATACTTATAGAAAACTACCGCGGTATTGCTAAACTTTCTGCTATTCCCAAGCTGCTGGAGACAACTACATCATTGCAATAGCATAATTTCCTCCACCAAGCACGGTTTTGTCAAGCATCGTTCTACAAAAAGCAATCTGCTAGAATTCACTTCGATCGTCCACAAGGGTTATCCAAAACGAATGCAAACCGATGTAGTTTACACCGATATTAGCAAAGCTTTCGATTCTGTTAATCATCGTCTCCTTCTCCGGAAACTTTATCTTATGGGTTTTCCTCCTAATATCATACAGTGGATGACTTCATATCTATCGAATCGTACGCAGCGGGTTTTCTTCAAGAAAATCACATCTCATGTTATGAAAGTTACATCTGGTGTTCCGCAAGGCAGTCACTTAGGACCTCTTCTGTTTATCCTCTTTGTTAACGACTTACCTAGTGTCGTGAGCTATTCTACTACGCTTATGTATGCTGATGATGTCAAGCTCTGTTTTTTCTTTCTCTGACCACTTCCTTCATAGACATCTGCAATTTGACCTTGACGAAGTATTCTCCTCTAACTAAACTGCTCAAAGTGCAATATTATGACGTTTAATCGTAGCATGCCACATGTCATCTCGTACTCACTTGGGAATTACTTTTTAGATCGTTTTTCCCTAATGAATGATCTTGGAGTTCTTTTCGATCACAAGCTGTCGTTTAATGAATATTTCTGTACAGTTATTTCTGTATATATTCTGTACATATTTCTGTACAGTTAATAAGTACTAGCTTTTATCATGCGCGGGTCAAAAGAGTTTGATGATCCCTTCACCACTAAAACGTCGTATATCTCTTTGGTTCGATGGGTAAACGCAGGAATATTGTTCATGCGTTTGGAGTGGTCTCCTTCCACCATATCGTTGTCGGATAAAGTTATTAGACCTACCACCATTGCAGGTACGTCGTACTTGCGCTGGGGCCATGCTCCTTCATAATATCATTCGTAGTCAAGTTGACTCGAAACTTTTACTGGAAAAGATACTTTTTTCTGTTCCAAACAGGTCAACCAGCTCCTTCTGACCCCTTTGGTTACCAATTTGCAGATCTAATTTTGCGGATCATGATCCTTTTCGCGTTATCTGTAAATTTATGACCTATTGTCACATTTATTTTCCCTGAATTAACCCTTAATATAATAAAATCGAACTCTTAATTATAATTAATTTTAAAAATGTTATAACGGTTAATTGTTACATTCAATAAATTTAAAGTCTGTAAAGACCTAAAAATCGAAGGTGAAAGCCATTTTTGATTTTTTCAAAAATTAAACTAAAATCAAGGAAACCAACATGTGTATGAATTAATCAAATATAATGAGCATAATACAAACTTAAACCTTATCTATTTCAGATCCCTGCAGCGGTTTCCTTTATGCAGAACCTTTAATTTCTTGTATTTTATTAAAATTTAATTATTATTAAATATACAATTAAAAAAATATAAAAAATATATTATAACAAGAAAGGAAAGCTAACTTCGGGCGGAGCCGAAGTTTATATACCCTTGCAGTTCAGTCGCAGTCCGCTTGGTGGCGCCACGCATCTTATATTATTAGATATGTAGCGGATCGTATATAGTCGGCCGATCCTTATGAAAATTGGCAGATCAGATTGTTTTTCCCAAAATAGAATCTGTACCAAATCCCATCTTTCTAACTTAAAAAACACCAAAGTTATGCCAATTTCGATCGTTGTATGACAGCTATAGGATATAGTCGGCCGATCCTTATGAAATTTTGTACATAAGATATTTTGGTCAAACATTACATGTGTGGAAAGTCCCAACTCTCTAACTTAAAAAACACCAAAGTTATGGCATTTCCGATCAATCAGTTATATGGCAGCTATAGGATATAGTCGACCGATCCCGGCCGTTCCGACTTATATACTGCCTGCAACAGAAAGAAGGGTGTGTGCAAAGTTTCAACTCGATAGCTTTAAAACTGAGAGACTAGTTTGCGTAGAAACAGACAGACGGACAGACGGACAGACGGACCGACGGACAGACGGACAGACGGACATGCTCATATCGACTCAGGAGGTGATCCTGATCAAGAATATATATACTTCATAGGGTCGGAGATGTCTCCTTCACTGCGTTGCACACTTTTGACCAAAATTATAATACCCTTTGCAAGGGTATAAAAAGGTGGTGCCACACCCATTCTTATACCCTTGCAGAGGGTATTGTAATTTTAGTCACAAGTGTGCAACGCACTGAATAAGACATCTCCGACCCTATAAAGTATATGTATATATTCTTGATCAGGATTACCTCTTCCATATAACTGATTGATCGGTAACGGCTTTACTTTGTTGTTTTTGAAACTAGAATGATGGGACTTTAGCTGTCATATAACTGAACGATCGGAAATGGCACAACCAAGATGCATGGGGTTGTTTTGAACATTTTTATTAGAAAATTGATTTAATAGTGACATTTTCATAAGGATCGGCCATCTATATACGACCCGATATACATAATTATATAAGCTGCTACATAACTGAAAGGATATATCAACTTCGGCTCCGCCCGAAATTAGCTTTCCTTTCTTGTTTTTTTTTTTTTAATTTTAACTTCCTGTGGGTTATATTAATCCAGTAAAAAAAACAAAATCGAAAAATCTGGTTCCATTCGTGAGTTATTAATTTATGACAACAAAAGTGTTCGCCTGGACCATAGTGCAGAGTAGGGAAAGAAGTTCTGGAGCTCACACTGGAGAGTAGATCTCTAAGATCTCAACTAAGATCTCGCAAGCAAGGAAAGTCGACAGACGCTGTATTCTAAAGCATAGTAACCTATTCGTTCGTCTTTTATCTTTACCTTTTCGCCCTCAACTATTATCGGCTACATGTCCTTTCCTAACGAAAAATTCCTGGTACTAATATACTATACAGTTGGTATACTATACAGTTGGTACAATTTTTAGACTATAATAAAATTTTTTCACTTTGGAAACTCATTTAAAAACTTTAAGGTACAGTAACACACATATACGAGGGTTGCTGTATATATTTCTGGCCTAGGCTATACTAAGTGTTATCTGGCACCATCTGACGTTTTCACTGAGAAGTTTGACATGTTTTAGCAGAACCGTGATCATAACGTTTTGACGTACGGATATAATTTGTGTTATTTACAGTGACTTGAAAAAATCAATTTGGCAGAAAATGGAATTAACTCGTAAACATTTTCGCGCAATCATTTTTCACGGATTTCGACGTGAATTAACACGACAAAAGTGCATCGATGAACTTAAATCTTTGTATGAAATCTTCGGAGAAATTCGAAAAACGAACAAGAGAGGACGGATCATTCTGCACCATGACAATGCGAGCTCTGAGAAATTCTGAGAAGAAATATATATAGCAACCCTCGTATTATGCTTTTACCTTTTGACTAATTATGGAGAACTTTTGGAAGAAATGGAGAACTTGAAATATGGAATAGTCGAATTTTATTCACGTACATCAAGAGAAAAATGCGTGGTCAACGATTTTCAACGGCAGAAGATGCAGAAACCATGTTTTGGAAGTGTCTCAATCGGAGTGGTCAAAGTGCTTTGACAATTGGTTTGAGCGCATGCAAAAGTGTATAAGTCTTGTTGGAGAATACTTTTAAAAACAATAAAACCATTTTTAATCATAAATATTCGCATTTTCCTAATTAGGCCAGAAATATATATAGCAACCCTCGTACAATGCTATCACAAACCCAGCAGCGGCAGATTTGTCAATTGCGGAAGTTAATCTTCTTTTTTTTTACCCTTGCAGAGGGTATTATAATTTTGGTCAAAAGTGTCCACGCAGTAAAGGAAACATCTCCGACCCTTTAAAGTATGTATATATATTTTTGATCAGGATTACCTTCCGAGTCGATATAATTATGTCCGTCTACGCGAACTAGTCACTCAGTTTTAAAGCTATCTACTTGAAACTTTGCACACATCTCTCTTTTGTTTGCAGGCAGTATATATCTGGAAACGGGATCGGTCGACTATATTGTATAGCTGCCATATCACTGACTCGGAAATGACAAAACATTTTTTTTTAAGCTAAATGGATGGGACTTTCTGCCACATTTCATAAGGATCGGCCGATTATATCCTGTTGCTACCAAATACCACAGGCCAACAGCAAAAAATCTCCACGCATAATTTCAACTGCTCCATAATCTTTAAGCTCCCCTGAACCAAAGTCCAGAACACACAAAGGTTCTATCACCCACAGTTTCCGCGGTACACCTAAGGGAAGCAATTGATCAAATTTTACCATACATTGAATTATGTAGGCCGTGTAATGGCTATGACCATCATGGTTTTTAGTACATATAATTTAGTACAAAAATTTTTATTTTCCTATTTAAATCAGTAGATCATACCATGTTTTAATTTTGGATTTAAGTGAAAAATCAAAATAATTTTTTTGAATTTATTATAGTTAGTTAAACAAAATTTTCTTCAATTAAAAAGCAGCTTTTAATTTCATATTTTCAAAAAGTCATGGCTATCTAAAACTGTTTCTACTGTTTCTATTCAAAACGTATCTATTGCAGGTTCAGCTTGTAAATATGAAAATATAATAATTGAAAATATGAATTGTATTTATATGAAATAGTATAAAATATGAAATATAAATTGAAAATATGAGATTAAAAACTCCAATTTAATTTACGAAAATCATGTTTAACCACCTATAATAAATTCAATAAAATTATTACGAGTTTTCCCTTAAATCCAAAATTAAATCATGGTATGATCTACTGATTTCAATAAGAAAATAAAAATCTTTCATCGGAAAATGTTTGGGAAAAATCATAAAAGACCAAAAATTAATGTAGAAAATCGGAGATTTAAACTTTGAATGAGAATTCCAAAGATATGGTAACTGCTAGATACCATTACCATCATAGCCTTTACAGGGCCTACATAATTCAATATATGGTAAAATTTAATAAATTTCTTCTCTTAGGTGTATCGCGGAAACTGTGGGTGATAAAACCTATGTTTGTTTTGGACTTTGGTTCAGGGGAGTCTAAAGGTTATGGAGCAGGTAAAATTATGCGTGGCGGAAAAAAAAGTTGGAAATTGTCGGCCTGTATAATCGAAGGAACGAAGATGATTTGAGCGGTTTTAAACATTTTTATAAGAAAATTAATTTGATACTGAAATTCTCAAACCGATCGGCCAATTATATACTATCCGATACATATATAATGTAGCTTTCCTTTCTTGTTATTTTTTAGTATTTATAATGTAAACACAAAATATAGATGACGTAACTTTTCTCGCCTTATGTATATAATTCGAATACATACGTGGTTTGTTCTTTGAGACGTTTGGCTGGGTTCCATTTTATTAATAGTATCCTCATATACAGGAGGTTTTTTCAGAATTTCGGATAGATCCATTTAAACCATTTCCTGCAAATGGAATCAATTAACAGTTAAACTGCATTTCACATTACATATAATATGGAAATAAAAATGTATGAAAATGTCAATAAATATACAATGATTCAATTAAATGTTTTTATCAAAGGCAAAGCTGATATGGACGAATCCTATATACCTAAAATATATACTATAATATACAGATGAAAAATATATTTGCGAGGTTTGGATGGATCATCTATCAATAATCAAGATTCCGATCCGATTCCGAGCGAGCGGCCCATGAGGCACTTTTCCAGAATCTTGCCAAAAGCTGACAAAAAATTGATCGGGCGGTAGCTGTTGAGGTTAGCTGGTGACTTGCCCTTTCTGTAATGTCCGACAGGACCAGGGGCTTTCCTGTTTTTTAACTTCCTTAAAGGGGAGCTTTAGAAAGTTCTCACACCTGCGTGATGTCTCTTGAAGGTCTGGAAGCATTGAAACATTTTTCGAGATCCTCAGCAAGGGCTTCTGTATGATCCTTAGTTAAACGATCCTGGATCCGTCTTTCCTCCCGATTGGAAATTTGAACGCGGCTTCTTATTTAAACCTTTTACCTTTCACAGAGTGAAATTCGTGTCCTTGTTGGGAGTGGCCAACAGAAAATCGTCCTTGCTCCATAACCTTTGTCGTTCCCTGATAAAATTGAGCCTATACCCGAAGCTGGTGGATCTGCTCAAGCCGAGCAAGGATGTTGGAGAGAAGAGCATAGATGACCTGCCAAGCCTTGCACCATAAAATCAAAGCTGCAGAGTATAGTGAAGCATGAACCTGGAGTTATTGAAAAAGCGTTTGCGTGATCGATTACCTACACTCAAGGAGTTAAAAGAGCTACATTTCGGCGAAATAGGGAGTAGTCCATACTGAAAATTCGCTTCTCTTCCATCTCACTTTTCTCGACGGTACTATTCTAGTAGGCGCTAAGTTTGCAACAGACAAAATTTGTAAATGTATACGTCAAGTCCCACCTTACCACATCTTCTATGAACATAGAGACTTTTATAGCTTTCCACATGACGGATTGTCAGTCCAGCCTTAACCTCGATGTTTCGAAGTGGAAGATTCCTGGAAATATAGATATGGCTGATACCGATTTTCACAGAACGCAGTTGTTGAGCAAGTTTTGACTCATAATTTTTAATTTAAATCATTGTGTTGTCAAAAGTCAAAGTCCAAAGTCTTGGCTATCTACAAAATCTGTAAAACTTTCCTGAACCAGCTGAACCTTCAGATTTTTTAAAAACAGAAACAGTGTTAGATATCCATGACTTTTCGAAAATATGACATTAAAACTGATTGACGAATGTATTGTGAAACTAACTGCAATAAATTCAATAAAATTACTTTGAGTTTTTTCTTAAATTCAAAATAAAACAAGAAAGAAAAGCTAACTTCAGGCGGAGCCAAAGTTTATATACTCTTGCAGTTGAGTTGCAGTCCGCTAGGTGGCGCCACGCATTTTAAAGTATTAGATATATAACGGATCGTATATAGTCAGCCGATCCTTATGAAATTTGGCATATCGAATTATTTTGCCCAAAGAGGCATCCATTTAAACAACGAAGTTACGGCATTTCCGATCAATCAGTTATATGGCAGCTTTAGGATATAGACGTCCGATCCTTATGAAATTTGGCAGATCGTATACGTTTGCCCAAATTAGAAACCATAGAAAGTCCTTCTAACTTGAAAAACAACGAAGTTATGGCATTTCCGATCAATCAGTTATATGGCAGCTATAAGATATATTCGACCGATCCCGGCCCACTTTGGAGGGTCGACCCACCCATGCTAGTGGTACCCCCCTGGGACCCCCCTAGGGATTCTCCCTTAAAAAAATATCACAAAATCACAGCACCTAAAAAGTATGCTATAAAAATGTAACTCAAAACCTGTTGCTCCTCCTTTCCGTCCCTTGGGGGCCCCGGGGGGTACCACTTGTATGGGTGGGTTTACCCTCCAAAGTTAGTGGGTCGTTCATACATTTGGACTCGATTTGGGCACTCCAAATGGGTCAAAATAGGATTTTTTGGAATTTGACCTTTTGGGTACCTACACGTTAAAACGAGGGACATCAGAATTCATTTTAGAGGTATGGTCTCTTGAGCAAAGTTTCTTATTTTGATCCCTAGAATCCGAAAATCATATGTGCCTAAGCGATTTTTCAATCGACCCACCCTAATATACATGTATATCTTCAATATTCTTCTATATCTTCTATTTTATATGTCTATATTGTTATGACTAGCTTCGGGTTCTACGGTCCGCCAATCGGCATGGGTCTGGCTCAGGCTAGCTCATCCAGGGCCGTGGTTCCCCTGACCCTTCCCATTTAGACCACTAACAATAAAAAACATCCAACACATACCGAACCGCATATGTTAGACGTTTCACAACACTAAACTTCCACAACATTTGAATTTAAATTCTAACATATCGAAACAAAACAAACTTATAACATCCATCCTCACCTGATCATCACGGGATCTCCATCCTACTTCTGATTGAGCAGCTGGGCCAGCCCTCCCTGTCCTTAGCGGAACGCTGGCCAATTCTTGCGTCCGCCCGTTTCCTCGATTCCTCTCAATCCCCTACTATTATTTTCCCATTATCCTTTCCTTAACCCCCACATTAACCTCTACTCAGTCTTCATCTTCTAATTAAATTTTTTATTAAATAAATTTTACAATTATTTTTATTCAGTTTCCTATCTTTTACTTCATTCTTCCGTTCCGAAGCTTTAATTTCGCTTTTGGGCTTAGTAAATCATAATAACAATGTAATGATAATAATATAATTATAATATTATTGCTTATCGCCCGGATTTATATCCCTACCTACGAGAGCTCTCGAGAGAGAAATTTATCTATTTTTTTTGGAGCCAGCTTCTACGGCCGCTATCGGAACTCACAATGTATATTTAAAAGTATAAACGTACAACAACAAAAAAAAAATATATAAAATAAAAATAAAACAGGATAAAAAGAAACAGAATAATTAACTAACAATGACATATATACCTCCACACAAATAAATACGTTTTAACACTAAAAATAAATTATGGATTTATATTAGAGGTGGGCATACGGTCCAACACGACACGACAGCGAAGTTTTTTTTAGCACGCACGCTCACGCACGGCCAACAATTTTTCCAACACGGCCCAACACGAAATATAATATTTACATTATTTATTTTTATAGGCATAGGTATATATATTTATACCCTTGCAGAGGGTATTATAATTTTGGTCAAAAGTGTGCAACGCAGTGAAGGAGACATCTCCGACCCTATAAAGTATATATATTCTTGATCAGGATCACCTCCTGAGTCGATTTGAGCATGTCCGTCTGTCCGTCTGTCCGTCGGTCCGTCTGTCCGTCTGTCTGTCGGTTTCTACGCAAACTAGTCTCTCAGTTTTAGAGCTATCGAGTTGAAACTTTGCACACATCCTTCTTTTCCTTGCAGGTAGTACATAAGTCGGAACGGCCGGGATCGGTCGACTATATCCTATAGCTGCCATATAACTGATTGATCGGAAATGCCATAACTTCGTTGTTTTTTAAGATAGAGGGTTGGGACTTTCCACACATGTTATATTTGACCAACATATCTTATGTACAAAATTTTATAAGGATCGGCCGACTATATCCTATAGCTGTCATACAACGATCGGAATTGGCATAACTTTGGTGTTTTTTAAGTTAGAAAGATGGGACTTGGTACAGATTCTATTTTGGACAAATGAATCTGATTTGCCAAATTTCATAAGGATCGGCCGACTATATACGATCTGCTATATATCTAATAATATAAGATGCGTGGCGCCACCTATCGGACTGCGACTGAACTGCAAGGGTATATCAACTTCGGCTCCGCCCGAAGTTAGCTTTCCTTTCTTGTTTTTAATCAAATTAAAGTATCTTAATACATATTGCATTTTATATGTAGGAAAATCTTATTAATAATATCCAATATCGAGTGGCATTACGGTTGAAATGCCAAAATCGAATTACACCGTTGCAAAAATTTTTTTTTCTCGAAATTTCTAGAAAATACAAAATTTTTAATGCTTTGTGTTTTGTCGTGTTTTGGAAGGTCGGCACGGCACGCGTGTTAAATATTAATTTTCTACACAAACACGCGTGGCCACGCGTGCCACGACGAAAACACGAGCTCATGCCCACCTCTAATATATATCCCACAATATAGGATCTAAAATCTGGATCTGCTTTTTTTCTTCTCGAGTGGATTCCAACTCCGAGGAGGCGGCGCAATTTTCCGGATTATAGACAAATATATCTAGACAGTCCTCTCTCCTAGTCTGCGGTTTTTTTTTGGTGGGCTAGAACTTTTGGCCGGCTTCCACAACTAAATTTCAGGTCCGGCTTCAATCGTAATAAGGAGCCAGCAAACCTGCGGCGCCAAAATTGATGGAGCGCGCAAATAAAACAAACGTAGAGTTTGTTTCAAGGTAGGAGATTTTTATCCAAAAAAAAACACACCAGGCCCAGCTTAATTTCTAAGGCCTGGCTTCTTCTCCAGGAGATTCGAGTCTGGACGGTCCTGGAATGAAGAAGCCCATTTATTACGGCTCTCCTTCCTGGACCGACCTCTTACCTTAGATTCCTGCCGATCCTGCTTCCCGCCTCCGCCTCCGCCATTTCCAATTTCCTTTAATATTTTTTTTTTATTTTTTTGAAGTGTGAATTTTTCTATCTTTTTCTTTTTTTTTACACCCGCACTGCTCGAAAACTGTCTTTTAAATCACCTTCCCTTTAATTTTCGCCTGGCATGGTCATTCGGATCGGACCGTTGTTTCAGACCCGATCCGTCCCGGGTCATCAACCCCCTCCTATCAAAAATTTCCCTGCTTGGGACTAGGTGGCAGCCCTGGCCCCTTTTACGTCCACTAGGTGGCAGCCCTTTCCCCGATTATTTTCATCGGCCACAACAATATCTTCTATATTATTTATATTTAGCTAATATTATATATTTATATNGACCGTTGTTTCAGACCCGATCCGTCCCGGGTCATCAACCCCCTCCTATCAAAAATTTCCCTGCTTGGGACTAGGTGGCAGCCCTGGCCCCTTTTACGTCCACTAGGTGGCAGCCCTTTCCCCGATTATTTTCATCGGCCACAACAATATCTTCTATATTATTTATATTTAGCTAATATTATATATTTATATACCTACTTTCTTCTTGAAACATTTTTAGAATTCTTTTTTTATTGCGATTTGAATGGAAGCTTATAGCAAAAACAATTGACCCATCCTTTTATATA
>JAJJHT010020270.1:752847-804853 GCA_021223865.1 Drosophila pandora
GCATTTCCGATCAATCAGTTATATGGCAGCTATAGGATATAGTCGACCGATCCCGGCCGTTCCGACTTATATACTGCCTGCAAAGGAAAGAAGGGTGTGTGCAAAGTTTCAACTCGATAGCTTTAAAACTGAGAGACTAGTTTGCGTAGAAACGGACAGACGGACAGACGGACATGCTCATATCGACTCAGGAGGTGATCCTGATCAAGAATATATATACTTTATAGGGTCGGAGATGTCTCCTTCACTGCGTTGCACACTTTTGACCAAAATTATAATACCCTCTGCAAGGGTATAAAAAGAGTAAAAATCAGCGTAAGATGGGAGTAAGATTCCCTCTGGGGCCTCCGGGGGCCTATCGCAAGAAATTTTTGCGTCCACTTTCGTTGTATGAAATGAGAAGTCTATATGTTATATGGTTAGTGGTAGTATATAAGGCCCAGATACGGTATATACGGTATATAAGTAAACACCAAAGTTATGACATTTCCGATCAATCAGTTAAATGCCAGCCATATAACTGATTGATCGGAAATGCCACAACTTGGGTGTTTTTTAAGATGAAGGGTTGGGACTTTCCACACATGTTATACTGGGTCAAAATATCTTATGTACGAAATTCATAAGAATCGGCCGACTATATCCTATAGCTCTCATAAAACGATCGGAATTGTCATAACTTTGGTGTTTTTTAATTTAGAAATGGGACCTAGTACAGATTGCATTTTGGGCAATCTTATCCGATTTTCAAAATTTTGTTAGGATTGATCACTATATCCTATGGCTCTTATATAACTGAACAATCGAAATTGGCTTAACTTTGTTTTTTTTTAAGCTAGAATTATGGGACTTTCTACGGATTCCATTTTGGACAATCTAATCCTATCTTTCATAAGGATCGACTCGAGTATATAACAAAACCAAGTTTGATATATTTGTAACACTCTCAAAATCTTGATTTATGGTTAAAAAACCGTTTTCTTGACTTTTTTGCGCTTAAAAATTCCTGAACGCGTTTTTTTCAACCGATTTCAAAATTTTCAGTGTTTTTCAATAGTTAAATGTTGTAGCTTTTGAAAAAAAAATATATCTTCGATTTTGTTAAACAAAAAGGACAAAATTTTTATACCTGAAACTGAAGTTTTCGACTTTTATTCGTGTTTTTCAAATTTTGATGCCAGTTTTTCGGTACAACTTACAAAAATTCTGTCATTTTTGCCACATATCAATGTTTTCTCATTAATTCTAAATAAAACGAGACAAATTTCATTAAAAAATAATAAAAATTGTTGAAGTTATAACGCTTTTCCCAAAAAAATTCAATAAAACCTTGTGAGCACTATAAGAAGAAGAGCATATTCCTTTCTTATACACACTGTTACTTCGGAGCGCACGCAAGGTGGAATTGACTTTTTTTTGGGAAAAGCGTTATAACTTCAACAATTTTTATTATTTTTTAAAGAAATTTGTCTCGTTTTATTCCGTATTAATAAGACAATATTAATATGTGGCATAAATGACAGAGTTTTTGTCAGAAGAAAGCAATATACTCTTATTCTTATAAACATTGTTACTCCGGAGCGCTCGCTATGTTGAATTGACTTTTTTTGGGAAAAGCGTTATAACTTCACCAATTTTCATAATTTTTCAATGAAATTAATCTCGTTTTATTCAGATTTAATGAGAAAACATTGATATGTGGCAAAAATGACAGAATTTTTGTAAGTTGTACCGAAAAACTGGCATCAAAATTTGAAAAACACGAATAAAAGTCGAAAGCTTCAGTTTCAGGTGTAAAAATTTTGTCCTTTTTGTTTAACAAAATCGAAGACATATTTTTACTTCAAAAGCTACAATATTTAACTATTGAAAAACAGCGAAAATTTTGAAATCGGTTGAAAAAAACGCGTTCAGGAATTTTTAAGCGAAAAAAAGTCCCGAAAAACGGTTTATTAACCATTAATCAAGATTTTGAGGGTGTTACAAATATATCAAACATGGTTTTGTGATATACTCGACCCAATAAACAATTCCTACTATGCCACTTCAAAAGTTCATTCACTTTTGTTTTTTTTGTAACACTGTGTTATTGGTGATCGTGGTATGAAATCGAATTGTCAATATACTTTTTGTTTTTCAACGTAAGTTAATTTTAAAAATTTTTCATCTGCAAACTTATTCAAGCTTGTCCAAAAGAAACTTTTCATATATAAAGAAAATAAATATTTCTAATATCATTAACGGTGATCGCTTCATAATTTGTTGGCAGCATAAAAAAATCAATTTGCACATGAAAATTGCCTTCACAAAATAAAGAAAAATCAATTACAAATCCAAATATAAGTAATTTATAAGTCAAATTGATTTCACAACAAACAAGAATGGAAAGCTAACTTCGGGCGGAGCCGAAGTTGATATACCCTTGTAGTTGGGTAGCAGCTTATATTATCACTGTGTACGGAAGTCCACGAGGTGACGACCTGCATGCCTAGGCGTGCGCGAGGAAACTCTATATATAGCCGAAGAATTAAAAATTTTCTGTAGGCAACCGATCTAAATGAATGATATACCAATGGAAAGGTATTGTTTTAATTAGATAATTTTTGTTGAAACATAGTCCAAAAGTTATTTGGTTTGGGAGAAATTAGGGTGAAAGTAAAAAAAATTTTAATCACTAAAGTGGACACATTTTAGTCCCCAGATAGAATTTTTTTATATATTCGCTAAATACGCGTCGATTGGTACCTCAATCGACACGATCCGACATTTCATTCAGAAGTTATTCGAAAAATTCGATTTTTTTCTTCTTCAAAATGAAGCCAGTTGTCGGTTTGTCTGTTTGCACTATTTTTTCCTTAAAAATCCTGAAAAAAATTGGAAAATGTTTGTTACTATCATATGAGCAACTATTGTTCTACAACTTTTTGAAATACCTTAAGCTTACGTCACAAAATTAAAAAAACTTTGTGAACGAAAAAATTCATAACTTTATAATTAAGAAAGATATCAAAAAGAGCTTTAAACCGTTGAAATGGTTTTTTAAATATAAATTTCACTTTCTTTGAGACCAAACGTCTATATAGTAAAAAAAAAAAATTACACTGAAAATAAACTTTTTTTTAAGAAAAAAAATTATTTTTCAAAATTTGGTCGACTGATCCTTTTTATATTGCACGTGTAGAAAGCTTTTAAGATTACGCAACTTTTGATATATCGCTTATATCTGGCAAAATCCGTTAACTCAAGATATAGTCCTGTAAGTGCAGCTACCCATTTTGTACTGCCTCCTGTGAAGCTTGTATTTACTTATACATGTGTGTGTATTTGATTGGCAACTTTGCTTTTTGGAGTCTGCATATATTTGGTCAATAACCTAAAAAATATGGAGTGTATCTTTTCAGATTTTAGTTTATTTATTTAAAAATAAAATCCAACTAAAAAAGGGCTTAAAAAGTAAAACATAAACATTGACTCAACTAGGATTAGAACTCAGGCCCTCCCGTGTTAGAAACCACAACGCTCTCCACTCGGCTAATCTCGAACTTCGTTGTTTGATGGCAACTTTGATGTAATTCTGCTTTGTGTTTCAGTGTCTCATGTCTTAATGAGAAGAATGCAAAATTTTATGAGTAGAACGCTTTATATGCATATGCCCCCACTGAGCATATAATGCATATAAATAAAACTCTGCTTTACTTAAATTACAGCCACCACCGTTTTGGGCCAAATCATGGATTAAAAGCTAAAAAAAAAAACCAAGCAAACCAACTCCGCCAATACTTTTCTAATATTTATTATTTTATATTACATAAAATAACCCAAAATAAATTGTTACATTCAACAATTGGTTTAACTAGAAAAACGAAATTTCCATTTTTTTAAATTTTTTATCTTTGCGCATTTATTTTAGATATAATACATGTTTATTATATGATTGATCGGATATGCCATAACTTTGTTTTTTTTATAAGCTAGAAGGATGGGACTTAGTACAGATTGCATTTTGGGAGATCTTATCCGATTTGCAAAATTTTATTAGGATAATTGGCTTATTTTTGTTGTTTTTGAAGCTAGAATGTTCATAAGAATCGGCCTACTATATCCTATACCTGCCATATAACTGGACGATCGGAAATGGCACAACCTTTCTATTTTTAAAGATGCTTGGGGCTGTATCCAATATTTTAATAAGAAATTTTGTTGATGGTGAAATTCTCATAAGGATCGGACAACTATATAGGATCCGTTATATACAATAATAATATAAGCTTCTGCTTAACTGCAAGGGTATGTCAACTTCGGCTCCGCTTGAAGTTAGCTTTCCTTTCTTGTTTTTATACCCTTGCAGAGGGTATTATAATTTTGGTCAAAAGTGTGCAACGCAGTGAAGGAGATATCTCCGACCCTATAAATATCTGATATCAATTTTAGTGACGAAAATATGCTATATAGGTGTACAAAATTTCATATAAAAAATATTCTTGTTCGGCACGTGCAAGAAAAACAAAAAAAAATCAGTCACGTGCCGAACAAGAATATTTTTTATATGCAATTTTGTACACCTATATAGCATATTTTCGTCACTAAAATTTATATCAGATATTTTGGGTTTCGCATGCAGGTTCGTCACCGGTACTTTACCTCGTCAAGAGGTTTTTTTATATGATTATATAGTAACATATAAACAAAATTTTTTTAAGTGTATATAAGTAAATTTTGTAAACCAAATTTGTAAACAGGGCTGAAGCCTTTTTTATTGAAATTCGTAATCCAGCTGCAAATAATATCATTCCAATTTTTTGTAAAAACATAAACATTTAATTTTTCAATTCCGCTGAAAACAGCCTCATTTAAGATTTCCAATTTCTAAGAGTCACTTCAGATTGAAAACCAAAACAATATTTTGATAAACAGAATCCCGACTCAAATCTTTCTCACTCCTTTTAAGTGAAATAAAACCAAACAGCTCAAACCATTCTTAAATGGGCATCCACTTCACAGGAAATTTCACATTTTCTTGTCACCTCGATTAATTGAGACCCAAAGTCTTCCACGTCAACTGACACCTCAAGTAATAGGTTCCGACTCAATCGCTTTCCTTCAGAAAACAAAGCCTCTCTGAGAGAAAAGCTTCTTTCGAGCTTTGATCTGCAAAAAGCTTCAGCAAGGGTAGCTATAAAAAGGACTTAGAGCTCCAAAGTTAAGTTAGTTCGGAAATTCTAAAATTCTAAGCGGTTTTAAGGAATCACACTGTATCAAATCCGTAACTCAAATAAAAATATATTTTTTTCAAACTATTTTGAAGAAGATATTTAATTGGCGCAGTCGGTAGGATGTGTAAAAGTGACTAGTGATCAATCGAGATCATAGAACATCGTAGAAGTATTTTATGCTAATGCAACTGCAGCTATAATACTTACCGCGAGTGTTAATCGCAAAAGAATCTACGTGTTAGTTTCAATTTGTAGCCCACCTTTCGAAGTGTGACCTCTACCGAAAATATACAAAACACAAAAACTTAAAATAAATTAGTAGACCGCTTTCATAGTGTGACCGCTACCGAAATAAATAAGAAATACAAACATTACAATGGCTGAACCAGTGGCACAAATCCAGTTACTCTCCGAGCTACACCTTAATCAGGTTTTAAGCCAGATTAGGCAAGTTCCCAATTTTAATGGAAGCACCAGGGAATTAAGTGCATTCATCAGACGGATCGAATACATTTTAAATTTGTATCCATCAACTGATCCGCGTCGAACAGCTGTATTCTTCTGTGCAATTGAGATGCTATTATCAGGACATGCCCAGCGAGTGTCCCAGCTATCAGCAGCAACCAATTGGCCCGATCTAAGGATTGCTCTCATCGATGAGTATAAAACCCAAACCCCATGCGAGGAATTACTAAGACGACTCTACAACACCCCTTTCAATGGAAGTATTCGTAAGTTCGTCAAACAAGTTGTCGTTAGAAAACAATAATGTAAATACAATGATTTATAATAATGCCATGAATAATACTGTTAAAGATGTAATAATGAGAAAACTTCCTGACAGGTTATTCATGACATTAGCAAGGCACGATATAACTATAGTCAGTAAACTTAAACAAGTAGCACAACAAGAAGGTTGTTATGATTCTGGTTCTGATAAAGTTAAATCACAACATAATTCAAATCAAAACGGACAAGATAGGAGAAATTATCAAAGAAATAATAATTTCCAAAGAAATAATTCCTTTTATAATAATAATAATCAACAAAGTTAGAACCAGCAAAGTAACTATAGACAACCAAATAATTTCAATCAACAACAATTTCGACAGGAATTGCAGCAAAACTTAAATCAAGGTAGAGCTCAGAATCCTATGAATTATCATCAGCCAACATCTTCTTTACAAGGTTATAATTCTAACAAACCAGTGAAAAGACAGCGTGAATATTCAAGCGATCAATCTAAAATGGAAATCGAAAATTTTCATCAAATAGCCTCGGGGATCCAATAGAAGAAATAGAAATCCTTACATCAGAATAACTATTAACAATCGCCCATTTAAATGTGTAATAGATACAGGAAGTTCAATCAACCTAATAAAAGAAAATTATTTTACTTTCCCACAAACATTAAAAACGTCAGAAGTGCACACAATTAATGGTGTAATTAAATTAAATAAGTCCGTAAATTTTAAATCAAGTAAACTTTGTCCGATCGATCAACCATTTTGGGTTCACAATTTTTCGCAAAAATATGACATATTGATAGGAAGAGAGTATTTAGAAGCATGTGAAGCAATAATTAATTATAAACAGGAGACAGTCACTTTGAGCGGATTTGTTTTTTCCATGATATATAACCACGAAGATTTCAAGAATTCCCAAATTGAAACATTGGAAGATTATCTCAGTCCACCTTCATCTGAGGATATATCTTTTAATTTTGCAATTAATAATGACTTAGAAGAAAATAATAAATTTCGAATAAATCATCTTAATAAAGAAGAAAGAACTAAATTAAATAACATTTTATTTGAATTTAGTGATATCCAGTACAGGGAAGGTGAAAATGTGACCTTTACCAGTGCTAAAAAACATTCAATCCAAACCAAACATGAAGATCCTATTTACAAAAAACCTTATAAATACCCTCAAGCTTATGATCAAGAAGTTGAAGTCGAAATTAAAGAAATGATAAATCACGGAATAATACGTAAATCGAAATCCCCTTATTGTTCTCCAATATGGATAGTCCCAAAGAAAGAGGATGCATCAGGTAAAAAGAAATTTTGAATAGTAATAGACTATCGAAGTCTAAATGAAATAACTATTGATGATAAGTATCCGATACCAGTTATGGATGAAATACTTGACACACCTGGAAAGTTACAATATTTTACAACAATTGACCTTTCCAAGGATTTTCATCAAATTCAAATGGATGAAAATTCTATTTCAAATACAGCTTTTTCTACTAAAAATGGACATTATGAATACACACGAATGTCATTTGGTCTGAAAAATGCGCCTGCAACGTTCCAACGTTGCATGAACAATTTATTAGAAGATTTAATATACCAGCATTGCCTTGTTTACATGGATGACATAATTGTATTTTCTACTTCATTAGAAGAACACATATTAACCATAAAAAGGTGTTTTCAAAACATCGAGAAGCTAATCTTAAACTTCAACTTGACAAATGTGAGTTTATGAAAAAGGAAACCGAATTCCTTGGACATATAATAACAACGGAAGGAATAAAGCCAAACCCCCAAAAAATTGAGGCAATACAAAAATTTCCAATACCAAAAACCCAAAAAGGAATAAAATCATTTTTAGGTCTCTGTGGATTTTATAGAAAATTCATACCAGATTTTGCTAAAATTGCAAAACCTATGACTGTAAACTTAAAGAAAGGTTCCACTATATATTCAACCAATAAAGAATATTTAGAAGCATTTGAGTCAGAATTCGTGAAACCGATCACTAAAAATGAGTCGGTTTTGTTTTTCAAATTAAATGTGGTCAATGTGTAGCTCGTAAGCAGTAAAAGTAATTCCCAAAATATAATTTCCAAAAAAAATTTATTATGCTAGTTATTGACATAAACAATTTCTTGACATTTTTTTTTCGTTTCGCTATATCTCATAATCTATTCGCTCAAATGGAATGAAATTTTCACAGCTTTTTACTATTTTGTCGTAGTTTATAATGAAATTTTTGTCAAAGCGAATTCTTTTTTATTTTTTTATTTATAAATGTTTATTTAAACAAAGTTTTTGCAAAATATCGTTCTGGAGCATCAAAAATTCTGAAAAAAATTATAAATATTCTATAGGTCTTATTTATTAACATATAAAAATTTCAAAGTGTGCGGATTTTTTGTTCAGAAGATACGATAGTTTAAACTTAGCGCTGCACGCGTAGCGTCTTTGAGTGCAAGCGCTAGCACACACTACTTCCAGGGCGGTCATGAAATTAAGAGTTTTTGTTTAGTGCTGGCGCTCGCACTCAAAGACGCTACGCGTGCAGCGCTAAGTTTAAACTATCGTATCTTCTGAACAAAAAATCCGCACACTTTGAAATTTTTATATGTTAATAAATAAGACCTATAGAATATTTATAATTTTTTTCAGAATTTTTGATGCTCCAGAACGATATTTTGCAAAAACTTTGTTTAAATAAACATTTATAAATAAAAAAATAAAAAAGAATTCGCTTTGACAAAAATTTCATTATAAACTACGACAAAATAGTAAAAAGCTGTGAAAATTTCATTCCATTTGAGCGAATAGATTATGAGATATAGCGAAACGAAAAAAAAATGTCAAGAAATTGTTTATGTCAATAACTAGCATAATAAATTTTTTTTGGAAATTATATTTTGGGAATTACTTTTACTGCTTACGAGCTACACATTGACCACATTTAATTTGAAAAACAAAACCGACTCATTTTTAGTGATCGGTTTCACGAATTCTGACTCATTTGATAAATTAAAATTTCTCATTACATCAGACCCAATTTTAATTTACCCTAACTTTGGAAAATTATTTTCCTTAACAACAGATGCTAGCAATGTCGCCATAGGCGCAGTATTATCGCAAAATCATAAACCTATTTGTTATGCTAGTAGAACTCAGAATGAACATGAAATTAATTACTCAGCAATAGAAAAGAGCTTCTGGCTATAGTCTGGGTGTGACTCTGGGTGTGTGAATTAAACGAGTGTGACTTCACTATTAAATATTTTCCGGGAAAGGAAAACCAGGTAGCTGATGCTCTGTCAAGAGTGAAGCTAGATGAAAATTTTTTAGGAGAAACACCGGATAGTACCCAGTCATTACCCACAATAGCAACAGTACACAGTGCACAAGAAGACAATCAGAATTATATAGAAATAACTGAAAGATCTTTAAACTATTACAATAGACAAATTGAATTTCATAGAGGCAGCTCAAATGAAGTCAAATTGACCCAATACTTTCATAAAACTAACCTTAAAATAATTTGTAAAGAAATGACCCATGAATATGCAAAAGAATTAATTAAAGAGTATTTGTGCTCTAAAAAAAGTGTTATTTATTTTCCTTGTGAAGTAGACTTCATAATATTTCAAAATGCTTATATAGAAATTATCAGCCCAAACAACTTAACCAAAGTTATGAAAACTAGTACAATATTAACAGATGTCCAAGCATTCGCCGAATTCAAGGAAATTGTCCTTAAAGCTCACGTAGAATTATTACATCCAGGAATAGAAAAACAAACAAGCCTTTTTAAAGAAAAATATTATTTTCCCGATTATCAGAGATTAATTCAAAATATTATAAATGAGTGTGAAATTTGTAACTTTGCTAAAACAGAACACAGAGATACCAAATTAACATTTGAATTAACCCCAGAAACCTTTAACCCCAGAAAAAAATATGTTATAGATTTTTACATGATCGATAATAAACAATTCTTATCTTGCATTGATATTTATTCCAAATATGCTGCTTTAATAAATGTCAACAGTAGGGATTGGTTAGAAGCAAAAAGGGCATTACTCAGGATATTTAATAAAATGGGTAAACCAAAAGAAATTAAAGCCGACAAAGACTCTGCATTTATGTGCTCAGCATTGCAACTTTGGCTGCAATCCGAAGCTGTAAGAATAACTATAACCACAAGTAAAAATGGCGTTTCTGACATAGAGAGATTTCATAAAACCATTAATGAAAAATTAGGAATTATAAATAGTGAACGGAATCCTGAAAATATAATTACTAAATTTGAAACAATCGTTTATATTTATAATCATAAAAAAAAACATAGCTCTACAGGCAGAACACCAGCAGACATTTTTATTTTCGCCGGAACTCCAAGTTATAATATTCAAGCGAATAAAATACAGAAAATAAACAAGCTTAATAGGAATCGTCATACATTCGATATTGATACTAGGTGTAGACAAGCTCCAATTATAAAATCTAAAACAACAAATCCTTTTAGGAAGACAGGCCAAATTACACAAACTGACGAAAAACATTATGTAGAAAAAAATAGAGGAAGAGAAATCACACACTATAAGTCGAAATTTAAAAAGAAAAAGAAAACTAATACTAGCAAATATAATAATTCCAGATTTCCACCGGAAGACAACCCAGCCTAATAAAATGATCTTTTATATAATAACTTTATTATGTCTTATATATCACTCCATGTGTCAGAACATAGATATCAATCCAATTCAAGCAAAAAATGGATACTTAATTTTCCAAACAGGTAACATAGATCTGCCCACTAATTATGAATATCATTGTCTCACAGTAATTGACTTAAATTGATCAGATTGAGTTAAATTTAACTAAAACTGAAAAATCTTATAAAGATCTAATGGAACAAACACGAGAATTCGAACATTTTAATAAAATTCAATATCTAAAAGAAAAATTAAATAGAGAAATGAATGGAATCAAAATTGCTCAACGAAACAAAAGAGGACTTGAAAATTTCGTAGGTACTTTTTATAAATATTTATTTGGCACATTAGATCAACAAGATAGGGAAGAATTAGAATCAAAAATTGATAACTTGTCCGAAAATAGTATACAGATCAACGAATTAAATAAAGTAATTGATGCAATTACTAAAGGAATAGAAACAGTCAATCGTTTAAATGACCACCAAAACGAAAACCAAAGGTTAGCAATCTTATTTTCATAACTAAACTCGAACCTTTATCTTATATCGTAGCCAAAGAAATATTCCAAAACCACTCAAAACAATATTTTACAACCCAAACAATTTTACTAATACTATTAGTAGTAATAATTATTATTATAACCATATATTTGATTTATAAATTTAAGAACATCCCAAAAAGGATAATAATTAATTATAAAAAACAAAAGGTTATAACTCCCGAAGAAGAAACTAAAAGTTCAGAGAATAAAGAACATGCCCTACAGTTATACCCCAAACTAACCGCCTGAGGACAGGCTAAGTTCTTAAGGATGGGGAAGTAACATATCAACAAAATTTCTTTAAGTGTATATAAGTAAATTTTGTAAACCAAATTTGTAAACCGACGCTGAAGCCTTTTGTATTGAAATTCGTAATCCAGCTGCAAATAATATCATTCCAATTTTTTGTAAAAACATAAACATTTAATTTTTCAATTCGGCTGAAAACAGCCTCATTTAAGATTTCCAATTTCTAAGAGTCACTTCAAATTGAAAACCAAAACAATATTTTGATAAACAGAATCCCGACTCAAATCTTTCCCGATCAAATAAAACCAAACAGCTCAACCATTCTTAAATGGGCATCCACTTCACAGGAAATTTCACATTTTCTTGTCACCTCGATTAATTGAGACCCAAAGACTTCCACGTCAACTGACACCTCAGGTAATAGGTTCCGACTCAATCGCTTTCCTTCAGAAAACAAAGCCTCTATGAGAGAAAAGCTTCTTTCGAGCTTTGATCTGCAAAAAGCTTCAGCAAGGGTAGCTATAAAAAGGACTTAGAGCCCCAAAGTTAAGTTAGTTCGGAAATTCTAAAATTCTAAGCAGTTTTAAGGAATCACACTGTATCAAATCCGTAGCTCAAATAAAAATATATTTTTTTCAAACTATGTATTTTGAAGAAGATATTTAATTATATATATATCGGATCGTATATAGTTAGCCGATTCTTATGAGAATTTCACCATCAAATCAATTTTCTAATTAAAATGTTTAAAACAACCCCAAGTATCTTTAAAAATAGCAAGGTTGTGCCACTTCCGATTGTTTAGTTATATGGCAGCTATAGGATATAGTTTGCCCACGACGTTAAGATTACCGGGAAAACATATTGGCCATTAGGCCATATGGCTAAATTTTTGCGCGGAAAATTTTAATCTTTTTTTGTCATTCAAACCAAAATATTGCTTTTTAAACCAAATATGTTGTTGTTGCTTAAAACTTAAGAACTTCTCGATTATTAAAAGTTCTGTAGCAATATAGATCTGTTGTTTTTTGAACGAATTTTAAAAATTTTTGATAATTTTACAGTTATGCGATAATACATTTCACCGTTATAATATAGTTGACATAGCTTAGGATAAGAGCTTGGTTAAGAGATTTTTATCTTATTATCGGAGTACACTTATTAGCGAAGTGTAAATCCAAAAGTATTTAAACATTTATAATTTTAAAATATATAAATTATATTTATATTTTTAGTTTATATGACCTTTCTTTTTTGTAATCGACCAAGTCTAAGTATCTTAACTATTGAATCTTGCATTCAGCTGCTACCTCGGTCCTATAAAAATACCTGACCATCATCCCAGTTAACTTAATAGATAAGCTGAGTACATCTGCCAGATTGTTAACAATCTGCTGTTTTTCTAAATAGTAACATAATTTTGTCATTATTTACCTCACTGGTTTGTAATTTCTTCAACCCCCATGTTCCCCTCACGAACTCAGGGGCCTGTAATCATTTGTTTCCTTTCCCGTTTGCAATTTAAGCGTGGGCATGAAATAACAAGGGCATTAAGCTTAACAATCTGTACTTTATAACTTTTTGCTAACCTTATTATCTCTAACGAAATGGTCTCTAGGGACAGTCTTCTTTTCAATTACGCCATTCACACGCATTCTATAATTGAATAAGGGAGTTTTTACTTGAAAGGGAGAGAAACACGATTTCTCGAACATATACAGGAAAATCTCCAATTTATTGAACTATTTTATATTGGCCGATATACGATAGCTGCCGTATAACTTATCAAGAACGATCGAAAATGACACAAAGTTTAATTAAGTGAAAAAAATGTATACTTTTACTCAAATATCTCGAAAATGACTTTTTCCACATTGTTTTTTC
This sequence comes from Drosophila pandora, assembly GCA_021223865.1. Lineage (NCBI taxonomy): Eukaryota > Metazoa > Arthropoda > Insecta > Diptera > Drosophilidae > Drosophila > Drosophila pandora. Next base: position 766,208 of record JAJJHT010020270.1, read on the forward strand.
AAAAATTATCTAATTATAACCTTTTTTTGAGGTTACATTTGAGTCACAATAATTGCATGAGTATTATAAGAGTCTTCAAGGAAACTCGTATAGTTTATCCTTTTTAGTATAAATATAATAGAAGTTTATAAAAAAATATAGTTTATATGTTAAATGGATTGGGAACTTGTTTCTGATCAAGTTGTTTAAACATATTTTGTTTAACTTTTGTAGTTTCGGCTTGATTAACTTGGGAGCCAAATAATACCTTAACGACTTTTCTAGAAATTTTGTGATTTTTTGGTTATAGGATTTGGTTATAGGAACTTTTAATTAATTCATACAATCAAACAATATATTTTACAACTCCTTACTTTGCTTTCATTGGGGCTAGAGGGGAAATAGGTGCCAGACGCGCTTAAATGTGCAAGTAGCCGTAGCATCCAAATTGATTTGAGATAGACTTTGAACAGCATTAAAAAACAAGGAAAGCTAACTTCGAGCGGAGGTATAAATTTTGATCTTAATTTTTTTTACCCTTTAAAGTATATATTCTTGATTAAAATCACCTCCTGTGTCGATATGAGCATGCCCGTCTGTCTGTCTGTTTCTACGCAAACTAGTATCTCAGTTTTTTAGCCAACGACTTAAACCTTTGTACACATTCTTCTTTTATTTGCAAGCAGTAAGGAAGTAAAATATATATAAGTCGGACCGGAATCGGTCGACTATATCTAATAGGTGCCACGTAACTGAACGATCGGCCCAACCATGCTTGTTTTATAGAAGGTTGGGACTGTTTCCAAATTTTTTTTTTTGAATTGGTTTGATAGTGAAATTCTCATTAGCATCGCCAACTACGACCCTAAATATATATATAAATATTAGCTGCTAACTAAATGCAAGGTTATAAACTTTGGCTCCGCCCGAAGTAAGCTTTCCTTTCTTGTTTTTTTTAATTACATAAAATACCAAAGCCATATTATGTTAAAATAAACAAGAAGAGAAAGCGTGCTTTATAGACTAGCTTTAAAGTAGCAGCTTATTTTATAAGATACTAGGAAATTATCTTATTTTATAAGATGGAGGAAGGAATTGGCGTGGCAAAAATTAAAAACAAACTCTAGAAATATCGGAGGTTTCTGTAAGATTACAGAATACGTCTACAAAATTATATTTTTATAAATCAAGAGTCGTAAGGTACGTTTGCAAATATAATGATTTTTGACTGAAAATTTTTTACTGACGTTATTGATTAACGCAGCGTAAATTCTTTACGTTGTCTATTTTTTTATTTATTTTTTTTAAATTAAAATAAAATGTGTACCTCTTGGATTTTTCTTTGGCAGAAGTAAATTCATTTTAATTAATAAATACCATTATCCTTAATTAATTTGATTTTGGTTACCAAAGGTGTGTCTTAACCTTGCGCACTGTTGCTCACGTAGGTTTCGTGTTTCAAATGCAAAAACTCCTATCATGCAGTTAACCTATTAAAATCGAAAATGTTTGTTTTGGAAAATCAACCTAAGGGTTGTTTTCAAAAGCATATGCCTTTCGATGAGCATGAGTACAAGACTAGATACTAGGGTAGATTATACTGGTCTAAAATACCCACTGATGAGTTGGCAATAATTCGGTTGAGTGGTTTCTGTCAACAGGCAAATAAAAGGTGTTCTATTTGAAGGCGGAAAAACAGTATTACACATTTTGCCGTGGTTGTGATGGCCTTTTGTTTACACGTATAACATCATACATTTTTAATTGGGTTAAATTGCTTGACGATTAACATTTGGAAATAAAATACGCGGATAATTGAGTTTACTTAGTCTAATTAAAAGTGGTTTTATGGACTTACTATTGTATCCATGGAAATGTCAAAATAATCGATTTAGTTATTAAATCATCTTATTAACTTATTATCAAATCTAATAAAAACAAGAAAGGAAAGCTAACTTCGGGCGGAGCCGAAGTTGATATACCCTTGCAGTTGTGCCATTTTGGATCGTTCAGTTATATGGCGGCTATTGGATATAGTTGGCCGATCCCTATGAAATTTGGCAATCAGATTATTTTGCCCAAAATGGAATCTGTACCAAGTCCCATCTTTCTAACTTAAAAAACAACAAAGTAATGCCAATTCTGATCGTTCTATGACAGCAATAGAATATAGTAGGCCGATCCTTATGAAATTTTGAACATAAGATATTTTGGTCAAATATAACATATGTCGAAAGTCTCAACCCTCTAACTTAAAAAACACCAAAGTTATGGCATTTCCAATCAATCAGTTATATGGCAGCTATAGGATATAGTCGACCGATCCCGGCCGTACCTACTTATGTACTACCTGCAAGAAATAGAAGGATTAGTAGTACGCAGTTCACGAAGTTTTACTTTTCATGTGTATATTATATTCGTGTGTATTTATGCACAGGAAAGATGAATCAATTCCGACCCCCATATATACTCTTGATCAGCATCAACAGCCGAGTCAATATAGCCATTTCCGTCTGCCTGTATTAACGCGTGAATCTCAGATAATAAGAGATAGAGCTATAAAATTTTACTTGACCTAATACCGACGCAAATTTATTATTATTAAATTATTTTTGATTCCCATATTGGCTTGCATTTTTTAAGCACATGCTAAGATAGAGATAAAACCATCAGATTTAGCACATAGATTACTATGATACCGGCGGATCAATTTCGTGTCAAAATTTTGTACTTGTAAAAATTTTGTTTGAGGAATCTACATTTTAAATGGTTAAATAATGTTTGGGTGGAAAATATGGCAAAGGGGTGTCATATAGTTGGGAAACTCGACTATAGCCGTTCTTGTATTGATTTTATTGTGTTTTTCTTGGTTAAGGTATAAGATATTTTGAAAAATAATCAAACAAACAAATTTACTTTTTAGTTAAGATTACCCTCAATGTATCGAATCGAATTTCTTGAATAACTTCTGAACGAAATGTCGGATCGGGATCCCATTCCAAATCGACGCGTATTTGGGAGTAGAATGTGATAAAAGAAAAATATTTTGTGTAAAGAAATATATGTTGAATTTTTTGGCAAATACATATGTATGTACATATATTCTCCCGTCGAGCAAGATAAGGTATGCGGTTCGTCCGCTCGTTGAATGCTGATATATGCCGATATGTATGCTACTTTTCCCCAATATTTGGGACACAAATTTGGAGGACGGAGCCAAATCCAATTACAAACGTGTCCAGGTTATGAATATTCGAATGCTCGCTCGAATGAATACGCTGATCCATACTACCTAGAAAGAGCTTTTTTTACTCTTGCAAAAGACATTATTATTTTAGGAAAAAGCGATACTTAAATCCTGCCAAATTTCATAAGGATCGGCCGACTATATGGGAATGGGAAATGGGGCCGAGTGGGAATCTATTCACTTCACTTACCATCTGCGATAGTACATCCTGTATCGCTAGTAGTTCAGGTTCAGCCAAGGCACTAGCAACCCTGCTCTTTGGTCCTCAACCTTTCTTGGAAATGGGACTAGTAAGAATGTATATTTATGTACGCTAAGCTTCACAGACGACCACATAAAATTAGTAGCTTCACTTATCAGACTATATCTTGAGTATGCGGATTCTCTAGACAATATAACAAAAGTTGAGATATCTCAAGGGCTATCTCCTATTTTAAAAAAATGCTTGTTGTTACTATTAAGACTCCTTAGTAATAAGACGATTATTCTAATAGAAAGTGAAAAGTGAAAATGGAAGTGAAAAAAAAATCATTTCAATTATCAATAAAAACTGAGAAATAGGCAGATGGACTGAACAACATGCTTATTTTGACTAATAATCCTAAGGTAATTCGGAGGTAATCCTGATCAAGAATATATATAGGGTCGGTCACAGAAGCCTTAAAAAACTCAAGGGTATAAATCTATCGGCTGCGGCCCAAATGTGTACTTTGGTAAACCCCCATATATCTATCAGAAGAGACAGAACAGAAGAGAACAAAACGAGTTAATGAAACCCAATGACTCTAAGGAGCTTGCAAAACGCAAGTAAGACAATCAGTCATGTCTGGAGTACAATTTTTATTGTGAACTTTGAGTTAACATAAAAAGACGGCTATAGGCCCAGACTCAACTTTCCCACCCAAATTTTATTTAACTTTTAAATTATAGATTCCCAAAAAAATGTTGTTCCATACTTTTATTTTTGGAATAAAAAACTCAAAGTAGGAATGCAGAATCTTTTAAAAATGATCCGGTTTGGCTGAAGTTATAGGCATGAGTTATAAATTAGCAATTGGAATAGTTTAGCATTAAAAATTTTTCACAAAACTTTCCTAAAAGCCTCTGAGCTCGGGGCTTTTAAAAAAATACTCCAAGGCAATATGGGAATCAGAATTTAAATACAAATGATTCAGAATGTAAACTCATCTAAAGATGTACATATATTATATAATATAAAAAACCTCCTAACGAGGTAAAATACCGGTGACGAATGATTGTTTTTTTTGTTTTTCTTGCACGTGCCGAACAAGAATATTTTTTATATGCAATTTTGTACACCTATATAGCATATTTTCGTCACAAAAATTGATATCAGATATTTTTGGTTTCGCATGCCGGTTGGTCACCGGTATTTTACCTCGTCAAGAGGTTTTTTTTATATCATATCAGTTGTTTTTTTGTATATATAGATCTTTAATTACACGGTGCGACAGTGAAAAAACACTTGTGAAACGAGATAGTGTAGGTTGTTAATCTGGTCGAAGAGAACTCAAAAATATTTTTTTTAAATTTTTGGAACCCTCCAATTTTTATTTATTAAAAAAAAACCGTTTTTCCGGACTTTTTTGCGCTTAAAAATTCGTGAACGCGTTTTTTTCAACTGATTTCAAAATTTTTGGAGTTTTTCAATAGTTAAATTTTGTAGCTTTTGAAAAAAAAATATATCTTCGATTTTGTTGAACAAAAAGTACAAAATTTTTACACCTGAAACTGAAGTTTTCGACTTTTATTTGTGTTTTTCGGATTTTGATGCCAGTTTTTCGGTACAACTTACAAAAAATTCGGCCATTTTTGATACATATCAATGTTGTCTCATTCATTCTGAATAAAACGAGACAAATTTCATTGAAAAATTATGAAAATTGGTGAAGTTATAACGCTTTTCCCAAAAAAAGTCAACTCAACCTTGCGAGCGCTTCGGAAGAACAATGTGTATAAAAATAAGAGTATATTGTTTGCTTCTGACAAAAATTCTGACATTTTTGCCACATATTAATATTGTCTCATTAATACTGAATAAAACGAGACAAATTTCATTAAAAAATAATAAAAATTGTTGAAGTTATAACGCTTTTCCCAAAAAAAGTCAATAAAACCATGGGAGCACTATAAGAAGAAGAGCATATTCCTGTCTTATACACACAGGTACTCCGGAGCGCACGCAAGGTTGAATTGACTTTTTTTGGGAAAAGCTTTATAACTTCACCAGTTTTCATTATTTATTGATGAAATTTGTCTCGTTTTATTCGGAATTAATGGGACAACATTGATATGTGACAAAAATGGCCGAATTTTTGTAAGATGTACCAAAAAACTGGCATCAAAATCCGAAAAACCCGAATAAAAGTCGAAAACTTCAGTTTCAGGTGTAAAAATATTGTCCTTTTTGTTCAACAAAATCGAAGATATATTTTTTTTTCAAAAGCTACAACATTTAACTATTGAAAAACACTGAAAATTTTGAAATCGGTTGAAAAAAACGCGTTCAGGAATTTTTAAGCGCAAAAAAGTCTCGAAAAACGGTTTTTTTTAAATAAATAAAAATTGGAGGGTTCCAAAAATATTAAAAAAATATTTTTGAGTTCTCTTCGACCAGATAAACAACCTACACTATCTCGTTTCCCAAGTGTATTCCTTTTTTTTTGTTTTGTCGCACAGTGTTATTTAAAACACAATATATATAATATTAAAGTAGCCTCTGGACAGGCGAGTCACAAAGGTGGCAAATACTTAAAATGTAAGGATAAACACCAAAACTTTTTTTTTACTCCCTAGATGTTGACATTCAAGAAGGTGGAATAATAAAAAATCTTTACAAAGACGTAAAGAATTTTTCGAAAGCTTCAGTGGTTCTGAAGTTATACATATTTATACCCTTGCAGAGGGTATTATAATTTTGGTCAAAACTGTGCAACGCAGTGAAGGAGACATCTCCGACCCTATAAAGTATATATATTCTTGATCAGGGTCACCTCCTGAGTCGATATGAGCATGTCCGTCTGTCCGTCTGTCTGTCTGTCTGTCTGTCTGTCTGTCGGTTTCTACGGAAACTAGTCTCTCAGTTTTGGAGCTATCGAGTTGAAACTTTGCACACATCCCTTTTTTCCTTGCAGGTAGTACATAAGTCGGAACGGCCGGGATCGGTCGACTATATCCTATAGCTGCCATATAACTGATTGATCGGAAATGCCATAACCTTGTTGTTTAAGATAGAGGGTTGGGAGTTTCCATACATGTTATATTTGACCAACATATCTTATGTGCAAAATTTCATAAGGATCGGCCGACTATATCCTATAGCTGTCATACAACGATCGGAATTGGCATAACTTTGGTGTTTTTTTAAGTTAGAAAGATGAGACTTGGTACAAATTCTATTTTGGACAAAATAATCTGATTTGCCAAATTTCATAAGGATCGGCCGCCTATATACGATCCGCTACATATCTAATAATATAAGATGCGTGGCGCCACCTAGAGGACTGCGACTCAACTGCAAGGGTATATAAACTTCGGCTCCGCCCGAAGTTAGCTTTCCTTTCTTGTTTTAATTAACAACTTTTTTTAATTTTTGACCTAAGTTTAAGGTATTTCAAAAAGTTGTAGAACAATAGTTGCTCATAGAATGTTTTTTAACATTTCCAATTTTTTTTAAGGATTTCCCAGATATATATATATCTGGGGACTAAAATGTGCCCACCAGCCACTTTAGTGATTCCAATTTTTTGTACTTTCACTCTAATTTCTCCCAAACCAAATAACTTTTGGAATATGTTTGGACAAAAGTTATCTAATTGAAACAATACCTTGCGATTAGTATAAAACTCATTTAGATCGGTTGACTACAGAAAATTTTTAATTCTTCGACTATATATAGAGTCTCCTCGCGCACGCCAAGGCATGCAGGTCGTCACCTCGTGGACTGCCGTCCACAGTGATATTTTCTTTTTAGAACTGGCGCTACAGAAATAAAAACCATCCGGAAAAGTCCAGTAGAGAGTTCCTACAGTATATTTTATTTGCAACTCATATTGAAGTCATATATTTGTTGGATTTTTCTCCTTAGCTAATTGCCTTAGAATTTGGCCTATACGTTTGGCCTTTCCTGCAATTGTTATTCAAAATTAATTAATTAGCAAAAATAGGTAGTTTTCCAGACGTTATAGCGCGTTAAGCTAACTTGGCTGATTACTGCAAATTGAAACATTTAGATAGTTTAAATGATTCACTACGTGGTCAGAATGAGTTTTTTAAAATTATTTGAACTCTTAAGCAAAATATATGTAAATCAAAAAGACTACAAATGGTCCTGTAAAAACTATAGTATATTTTAGGCTATATATACATATACACTAAACTACCAAATACCAATGCCAAGAATATTAAGGATAAAACATAAATATAAAATTTAAATTTGCATATGCAAATATGAAAGTTTAAATACCTCTTGATTCCGCCTTTAATTGGAATTAAAATTTTTCTGCGCTGGTATTTGTATCAACGTTGCGATCAAGAATCTGCGTTGGTAAAGGTATTCTGCTTGCAAACATATAGTTATATATTTTTTATAGTCTCCGCACACGTTGAAACGAACACATCGACATACATAAAATCAGATAACTAGACAGTTGTACCAAGATAGATAAAGTTTTTGTTACTAGACATGAATTTTAAAAGCTTTCTTTTTATTTTTCACACAATTGAACGATCACAATATAAAATAAATCTACTCTTGTGTACCAGAAATGATAAAAATTTACTTCACATGGCTCTACATTTGTTTAGAGCAATATTTATTATTATTGACATTAAATTATTCATGGGATTATTAAATATCTTAATGTTTGCAAAAACCACATTTAAATAATTATTGAATTAGTTAAACATTTTCACATTTTCTCGTAAATTATAAATTTGTGCTTTACGCAATATTGCCGAAAACTAACTATCAAAGAACATTTTTCTCTGACATTGATAACGAACCTAACATTTTTAAAGGGAGGTATAACAGCTGCAGTTTGGATGCACTTCTGCAAATCCGAAAACCGTAGGAAAATCGGATCGTCTTTGCCATTAGGAATTTTAACCAATAAGACTGTGTGAACAAAATAACCCCCTCAAACAAGGGGAGTTTTACAAATTTATGTGAGAGAAAGCAAACAGGATTCGTTCGTGTTGTAAATGGGCGTTAACCATTTTACGCGTCTGCGCCAACTAAGTAAAACTTTGCAGATTAATGCTGAGTGTAGTTAGCATTTAATAAAATTAACTTTTTCGATTTTGTTGTAATTAAATTTCAAATTTGTACAAAAATTTTCCGGGTGCAAAAGCTTTTATAAGTTTATACAGAAAGGTATAATATCCATATATGAAAGCAACGAGGTATACTCTGCATATTCCAGCGGTTGTTACATACAACTTGCGGAAAAAAATTGTCTTGGAGTAGATAGCTTTAAAACTCAATGACATTTAGTAACAAATATAGACAAACTTATTTTGAGTTTGGAGTGTACTCACTACATTGCACTACTTTGAAACAAAAAACTTAAATTGCACTTCAAAGGCTATAATCAAATCATATTTTTATACTCGTTGAGAATAGGGGTGAATAAATGAATTAATATTACAGTAAGAATTCAACTATTTCGACCCCATAAAGTAACGTTATCAAATATTATTAATCAGCTATTTATCCATATATCTTTAATATGTGGATCTCAGATCTTTTTCCGGATCCTTCACTTATATGTCAGCTATAGAATGGTCGATCTTTGATATTTGTTTGATCGGATCAATTTTCCCAAAATCCATAGAAAGTCCCATCCCAAAGTTGTGTAACTTTCTATCATTCTTATGTTTGCTAGTTATAGGTTATAGTCCGATCCTTACCAAATTATAACTAATCATATCATATCAATCACCTTTCTATTGATATATCATTAATTTAGAGGAAACACCCACCAAAAATTTTTAAATTCTTCGACTCGACAGACAAAAAAGCTTAATGTAATCACATTATACTACTTGTAAATACGCGTTAGTATCTTAACCATTCCAATCGGATACTTTGTTCAGTTATTCAAGAAATACGATTTTTACAGCCTTATCAAAAAATTTTTTCACGAACTTTATCTGTGTGGCTACTAAAGAAGTCTATGTGCCACATCGGATAGCTCAATTTCATATAGTCTCTGGGAAATACGCGATCAAAAATAAAACAAGCCAATATGGGAATCAAAATATAAAAATCTATAATTCTTCTATGTTGAGCTATTAATAGTTTTTAATAGCAGCCGAATAACTACACGCGTTTCAAATTATATTTTCAATATATTTATTTTGGGTTCAATTTAACCCTTATATATGCGGCTCCAATCAACTCCAAAGCACAACAAACGCAAAACCAAGAGCTTGCGCAGAAGCTCAACCAAAGCTCCCAAAAGCGCATACGCTACAAATAACAATAAAGCGCATGCGAAACTGGGAGACAAAACAGAGACGAAAACATGCTGATAACAACAGCTGCAGCTTAGCGTATTATAATTATTTTATATGCATTCTTTGGTGGCTGCTTGGCCCAACATCCTCCCCCCATTGAAGGGTGGGTCTTTAATAACAATGTTGGAAGGGGCAGCAGTCACATTATTGCAGAGGTTATTCCATGGGTTGTCCTCCCTACCACAGAGAGCCGACACATCCCGTGTCCACCGTGGCCAGGATTTGGCCAGCCGACAACAGGTCAAAGAATAAGCCGGCTCCAATCAGCAGGTCCACTCGCTGCGTTTTGTGGAAGTTGGGGACAGCTAGATCCATATTGCCAGGAATCTTCCAGCCCGAAGCATATAAGTCCTGGCTAAGCTGATAGTCCATTATATGTTCTAATAGATATATTTTTATATCAGTTTAAAGTAAAAAGTACTCAATTCGGTCTTCGGTGTTATGTTATGCTGGATACCATTTTCGGATGTTTATGTTGGCCAGTAGGCGGCTACATCAGCCTCAATTTCCACTGAATATGTGCTAAGGAGGGACTTCAAGCACGCATTAACGGATGCTCCATCTGTTTCAAATCCAGCGCCGCCGAATCCGGCGACCGTTGTGGAGCATTTGGAGCGGCCAAGCTGAAGTTCATTCGCCAGCCGCGACGAGATGAGATGCACTTGTGAACCGGAATCCAATAAAAATCGGCAAGGCAGGAAGTCTCCAGATCGATCACGAACGAGTACATTGGCTGTTGGTAGGAGCACTAGCTCAGCATTGCGGTCCTGGGTCACAACAGTGTTAATTGAGCGGGATGGGTTCGCACCAGCAACTGCACCGATGGGACGTGAGACTCGTGCGGGTGAAATCTGCTCGCGAGGGTGTAACAGAATATGATGACGGTGATTGCACGTCGATCAGCGGGAAGCTGAGCATCCGCGAGCGAGATGGCCATCCGCTAGACAAACAAAACAGCGAGTCAGACGCCGCACTTCGTCGTACCGTTCCTCAATTGGCAAAGCACTGAACTTTGGACAAGCAAGAAGCTCGTGCGCCGAAACACCACACAGGGCGCATAGAGCAGGAATGGCGTTATTAACCATGCACGAGGATCGGTTATTGGACGATCTACCTCGGCCTACTTGGTTAACTGGTGAATACGCCGCCAAAGAAAAGACAACGCTTTCGAGAGTCCGGCACCTTTGCTCTAAGAATCGTGCCATAGACTCCCAAGATGAAAGGCTGTCATCAGTACTTCCTGCCAGAGAGTCTTCCCATTTGGCCTTTGTAGCAGGATCCAGCTTTTGGAAGATGATTTGGATGAGGAGGCACCCTTGAATTTCGGCCGACGTCCCGGAACTCATGAGGGTCCGCATATGTCCATTGAATCGGTCGGATAACTCCCGAAAAGTAGCAACGGATCCCGGCTCAACCACCCTTAGCTGCAAGATCTCGTTGATGTGAGCCTGGAAGATTAACCGACGGTTGCTGAAACGCTTGCGCAAAAGGTCAATCTCAAGCGCCCTCACAGTCTCCAGGGCAGAGTCCCGCAGGCAGGAAATGAGCCACCTGAGCTTCTCCATCTTGGTCAAGTACGGGTGACTGTCAATGGTTGTCCTAAATAGGGCGCAGAAATCCGGCCACTCGGCATAGCCGCCGTTAAATGTTGACATTGGCAACGGGGGCAAGGAGGGAGCAGGCCTGTATGGCGCGGTTGAAATCCCAGCAGCACTGGTAGCATCCAAAAGCGTAGAGTGAGCACCAAATATTGAGCTATTAATAGTTTTTAATAGCAGCCGAATAACTACACGCGTTTAAAATTATATTTTCAATATATTTAATTTGGGTTCAATTTTACCCAAATATATGAGGCTCCAATCAACTCCAAATCACAACAAACGCAAAACCAAGAGCTTGCGCAGAGGCTCAAGCAAAGCTCCCAAAAGCGCATACGCTACAAATAACAATAAAGCGCATGCGAAACTGGGAGACAAAACAGAGCCGAAAACATGCTGATAACAACAGCTGCAGCTTAGCATATTATAATTATTTTATATTGAGCTGATTGGCCCAACACTCTAAATTTCGACAGTTTTGACTCAAATTGGCTTTCCATAACCATATGTTATATAAATAAACCATAATATTTGATTTCCATATATTATATTTGATTAAAATAAACCATACAAATAATTGGGGATGAACTTTTTTTCATGTTACTTTCCCTGAACTGGCATTACAAAAAATCGGCTAAACTTGGCCAAGGATAAACTAATTTGGAATTATTCCGGATGAGTCGAAAATTAACCTGATTGGATGGTTCTTACAAGGTGCGCCGTAGAAAGGCAAAGGATATTCAGTAAAAATGGATGTGTGCTGATATTAATTGATGTTAAGCATTCCCCATGATAAAGGGATGAATGTATAAATATTAAACAGAATCACTTAATGATTTCAGGTAAAAATGTTGTTTTAATTATTTTAAGTGAACACATTAATTTAAGTAAAGTTGTGGCTGGCACTTCGGAAATAAGTGAGAAAGAAAAAAAATTATTTTTTTTTAAATGATTCTGCACTTTCCCATCGGTCTTGATTTGTGAGTAATAATACCCTTGCAGAGCGTATTATAATTTTGGTCAAAAGTGTGCAACGCAGTGAAGGAGTCATCTCCGACCCTATAAAGTATATATATTCTTGATCAGGTCCGTCCGTCCGTCTGTCCGTTTCTACGCAAACTAGTCTCTCAGTTTTAAAGCTATCGAGTTGAAACTGTGTTGCACACAGCCTTCTTTTGTTTGCAGGCAGTATATAAGTCAGAACGTTCGGAATCGGTCGACTATATCCTATAGCTGTCATATAACTGATTGATCGGAAATGCCTTAACTTTGGTGTTTTTTTAGTTAGAGGGTTGGGACTTTCTACACATGTTATATTTACCAAAATTACCAAAATATCTTGTGTGCAAAATTTCATAAGGATCGGCCGCCTATAGCTGTCATAGAACGATCTGAATTGGCTTAACTTTGATGTTTTTTAAGTTAGAATGGGACTTGGTACAGATTCTATTTTGGGCAAAATAATCTGAGATGCCGAATTTCATAGGGATCGGCCAACTATATCCAATAGCCGCCATATAACTGAACGATCGAAAATGGCACAACTGCAAGGGTATATCAACTTCGGCTCCGCCCGAAGTTAGGTTTCCTTTCTGTTGGAAATTACATACTAGCCCTCCTGTGTGACCATCGTCAAGACCGCCCCCACGCTGTAGTTGCTGGTGCACGAATTTCTTCACAAAATTTGGGAAGGCCTACACAGGATCCTCTGCCAGCCACAACTTGAGAGTTTCAAACGCCTCCTGGTATCTGGCCATCCATTTCCATTTCAAACTCAGGTTTGCAGCCTTCCGCCTCTAGAATACATCCTTAAAATTCTCCCTATACTCCTCTCACAATGATGTCCCTTGGTATGCGAACGCGTGTAAAGCCATATCCGGGATTAGGGTCAGGGCCCTATGGAACGTTGCCGATGCTGATTGCAACCCGAACGGCATCACCTCATCACTTGTACAGGCCTTGTCCTGGTACTGTGAAAGCAGGGCTATAAAGCTAGCAGTTGCCTCCGTGTCTATGCCTAAGACTATGTCATGGCCTATGTCATTTCTGCTCCTCCGACAGCTCCTCCTCCACCACTTTGCGATCCCTGCTCTCCTATCTGTGTCTGAGACCGCTGCCAATTTTCCACATGCTGGCAGCACTCTGTCCTCCTTTATTCTTTTTGCGCACATCCTGTTCTGCAGAGGTTCATGCACCTAGTCTTTCTATCACTTCCTTCGTTGACTTCCTTCGTTCCTAGCAGCATCGATTTCTAAAGATACTTAATAGCACGGTTATATTTTACAGTGCATTACGCAAAATGTTAGAAGAATAATATTCGCTGCTGTCGGATTCAGTTTACACAAGATTCAAAGCAGTTGTATAACTTTGTGAACACTAAGCATTAAAAAATTCATCTGCGACCTCAGATCAGGCCATTGCACAGTGGTCGCTGCCATAGGCCAAAAATAAAAAAAATGATTTTGAGTTATTCTAGCGAAAACCGGTTTTACTATTAGCTAATTGTCCAAAGTTTATGATGCAAAATAGTCTGCTTGGATTTTCTAACGGGACTTTCTAAAAATATAATGACAAAAGCGAACTTATATTTATGCACTTTCAATTTGTCCGCAGTATATATCATAAAACGTTGTTAAAGCAAAAACGATTGGAATGGATATTGTAAATAAAGGTATAAACTTTATTTGTACTGATAAATATATTAATAATTTGTGCTGTGTTTCGTGTAAATCTTTGTTAAAAAAATGCGTCTTTTAAGTTCGTATACATTAGGCGTTACAAGGTTTATGTAAGGTTTTAAGTATTTTCCCCCGGTTGCCCCCAAATGAAATATATATGCCGTTATTTACTAATATTTAAAGATTAGAAAAATGTTTACTTCAGCTGCGGAAGCCTGCGGATGCGCATTTGCCATTACAAAATGAAACGTAACCTCATTTTCCAGTAGCTTTATCTTGGAGGGATCACCGTTACTAGAGACAACCATTTCTTTACTAAATGAAACAATTTAACAATTACATATGTACGAGTTTATGATTTGGTAATATTGTTCGTTTTCTACTTTAATATATTACACAGTGTAACAGTGATTCTGAACTTTTGAAGTGACATAGTAGGAATTGTTCATTGGGTCGAGTATATCACAAAACCATTTTTGAAATATTTCTAACACCCTCAAAATCTTGATTTATGGTTAAAAAACCGTTTTTCGGGACTTGTTTGCGCTTAAAAATTCCTGAACGCGTTTTTTTCAACCGATTTCAAAATTTTTGGTGTTTTTTAATAGTGAAATGTTGTAGCTTTTGAAAAAAAAATATATCTTCGATTTTGTTAAACAAAAAGAACAATATTTTTACACCTGAAACTGAAGTTTTCGACTTTTATTCGGGTTTTTCGGATTTTGATGCCAGTTTTTTGGTACATCTTACAAAAATTCGGCCATTTTTGTCACATATCAAATCTTACAAAAATTCGGCCATTTTTGTCACATATCAATGTTGTCCCATTAATTCCGAATAAAACGAGACAAATTTCATCAAAAAATTATGAAAATTGGTGAAGTTATAACGCTTTTCCCAAAAAAAGTGAATTCAACCTTGCGTGCGCTCCGGAGTAACAGTGTGTATAAGAAAGGAATATGCTCTTCTTCTTATAGTGATCGCATGATTTTATTGACTTTTTTTAGGAAAAGCGTTATAACTTCAACAATTTTTATTAGTTTTTAATGAAACTGGTCTCGTTTTATTCAGTATTAATGAGACAAGATTAATATATGGCATAAATGACAGAATTTTTGTCAGAAGAAAACAATATACTCTTATTCTTATACACGTTGTTACTCCGGAGCGCTCGCTAGGTTGAGTTGACTTTTTTTTGGGAAAAGCTTTATAACTTCACCAATTTTCATAATTTTTTGATGAAATTTGTCTCGTTTAATTCAGAATTAATGAGACAACATTGATACGTGGCAAAAATGACAGTATTTTTGTAAGTTGTACCGAAAAACTGGCATCTAAATCCGAAAAACACGAACAAAAGTCAAAAACTTCAGTTTCAGGTGTAAAAATTTTGTTCTTTTTGTTTAACAAAATCGAAGATATATTTTTTTTTCAAAAGCTACAACATTTCACTATTAAAAAACACCAATAATTTTGAAATCGGTTGAAAAAAACGCGTTCAGGAATTTTTAAGCGCAAACAAGTCCCGAAAAACGGTTTTTTAACCATAAATCAAGATTTTGAGGGTGTTAGAAATATTTCAAAAATGGTTTTGTGATATACTCGACCCAATGAACAATTCCTACTATGTCACTTTAAAAGTTCATTCACTTTTGTCATTTTTGTAACACTGTGTTATTATTGTTTTGTTATCATAACTTTTTTGAGGAGGTTGGCGTGGGTGTGAAGTTGAGCAATCACTCCAATATTTTTATTATAGTTCTAAGTTTGTAAATAACTTTGTGAGGGTACGAATATGATTTTTTTTAGGAAAAATAAACAGAAAAGTTAAACTCTAAAGGTAAACAAACAGTAGTCGATAGTTAGTAGACGATAGTTAGTAGTCGAATAAAAATAAGTCGATAACAGATCGCTGTTACAGCCCTTTAAAGCTGTTAAGGCAAACAATCTGGCAACCCCGTCTATCTGGCAATTTTGATAACCGAACTTCCGCTTGATTGGCTTGTTCTTTTGCGATCAAAACGCCAAAGTGAAAAGTTGTCTATAACGCAAAATAAATAGCGAATATCACCAACGTGGAAATTGGAATAGTACCAGACACGGTACACCAGTGAGATTGAGAACAGCAGCCGAACGTTGGCTGTGGATGAGCCCAGCCGTTCGCCGCTGCACGTGGGTTGTGGTTGTGGCGGAAAAGACTCCAGGTGAGCCGACTAATATGTCGCTAAGTAGAGTAATAATAAAAGTGTTCTAGGAAGTGTTAGAAAACCCCCCCCGATCGTTTACGTAGCGCTCAACAAAAGCCTACGTCAAGCAACCGATCGAGTTTCGACCCAGAGGTCTACGGCGGAGACACCGCGTGGATCATCGGCCAGGGATCCAGGAAAAGCTTTCCTCGATCAGCCCCTAAACGTGCGCGAACCCGGTCCAGACTCGAACCACGATAGGCGAGGTCTGTGGCTGGCGACGTGTGCGTGATTGGGGCCGCAGAAGATCAGGAGAGGAACTAGAACCTGGCCAGCCCAGGAGCGAGGAGGACATAACCTCACTTTCCGGCGCAAAACCGCATGTTCGTTTGAGCCGACCGCATTTAACCTCATGGGCTAGCCGACGATCGCTGAGGTAGACATCTCGTCCATAGTGACGATTCAACGAGAACAACAACAACCAGGAGAGAAGCGCGACAACCTGTGCCAGGATTAATGTATTATTAAGTAGAATTTAATTTTCATTATTTTTGTTTTGTAAGTCATTTTGGATCGTACATAGACTCATCTTTTGTTTTCTGTAGAGCATTGATAAGATTTTGGCAACATGCATCAACACTCCATAATTTAATTCGTATTTAACCTGATCACCCCAAAACATCCAGCGTTCTCGTCATCCAGGCCTGCGGACTTCGACGGATGGTTTCGTGAGTAAACATTGTCATGTAACAAACTTGATCATGTAACAGTGCCTCTAGAGGAAAACATATGAATCCATATCAAAATGATTGGGTAGACGATATAACATAACTCCTACTTTACATTCATACATATAATTCTTTATCCACACATTTTTACATTATATTCCAATTTGTTAATTAAGTTAGAGTAACCTCATTTTGTAGGATTAGGACCAATCAGGAGTAAGGTTTAGGTTAAGCATGAGTCTGAAGAAGAAGCCATTATGATTTTGTATTGAAGTTTGATTTTGAAATGAAGTAAATTTAGAATTTGTATGGGCACCTGAGCTGATCGATTTCAATATGGGTAAGGGCAGCAGCAATTCGTTGTTGTTTCTTTACAGGTAGGGCGGGCAAAGCAGAAGAACCTCACCACCTTAGTTCTTCAAACAGCATGGTTTCCTGTCTCGACTTCATATCCTTCCAGAGGACTGTATCCCCTTTCCTAACTCTGTCTACAAATTTTTATTGTGTGGCGGTGATGCTGATTAGGAAGTAACCGACCCCCTTGCCTCTTCCCTGAGCTAGGCCGTTCCCGTAGGCAGAGTATGCAACCAGTCGGTGTAGTGGATACCGTGTTCGTCACAGAATAAAATGGCGCCCAACGTGGGGCTAGCAAAACATCTAGCCAAGCAACAAACAAAACACCAAATCGCAGCCCCTGCTCTCACGAGCTGTCCTCCAACCTATCCTAACAGTCAGCCTTCTAAACAAGTTTTTTAGTTTCAGAAAACCCTTCTTTTGATTCCACTAGGACTGCTGTGTTTTGGGAAATCCTCAGAACCAGACCAGGGAACAAATTAAGGATTAGGAAAGATGTTTCTCTTGAAATATCCCTTTTGTTTATATATGTATTTAAGGAACAAGAAGTCAAAACTGTATTGGCTGGAATGTTTCAGCAATAACTCCTTCTTAGCCCTTGATCAACTCATCAAACCATAAATATTCATAAACTCGAGACTTGTAATTGTTGGAAAATTCAGCAATACCTCAGTTTTCAATATTTTGGCTTCAATTTTCACCCTTTATTATTGGCAGTAAGTTGCCTAAATGAAATCGAGAATTATATTGGTTGGAATATTCAGCAGTATACTCTTTCATTTCTCGCAACGAGCACATCAGGTTGTTTTAGATTCAATAGAAATATGAAGAGACAGACAGAGAACCTTGTAATATATTAAATGAAATCGATACAGCAAAGGATAAGCCCCAGATATCCCATAAAGTTCAGGTTTCCGAAATTAAATAGGGAAAATAATAAAACTATTATCAATCAGCTTTCGTTATCTTTTAGTTGTTGTTGAATATCGAAATCGAAATAATGTCAGTCCGGCGTAGTCCTGAAAATAGTTCGAGATTGGCCGTTGAGTCGGCGCAATGCTCCGTATGCAATGATACCAACGCCGAGATAGAATTTGTCGAAACTCCGTGTCAACACCGCTTTCATCGAACGTGTGTAACTGCATGGTTACAGCAAAATGAAACGTGTCCAAATTGTCGACAACCATGCTTATCTTCGCAGCTAAATAATAGCACGCGAGGATCACAAGACTCTACCTTAGAAGTTCCGAGGGGTCAAAATGGATCCAATTTAAACTCGCGAACAGGTGCCGTTCCTCGAACTCGCCCGAATACCAGACCTGCCACAAGGTCAACCTCAACCGTATCCAATAATCGTCCGAGCACCGCCTCACAAGCGCAGCGTTCACCACGTGCTGGAGGTTCGCAAAGAGCGACTAGCATTTCAGAAGGTAGAATTCAGGAACTCATAACAAATGCTTTAGAAGCATACCAAACCCAACTATCTTCGACATTATCAGAACAAATAAGTCTGGCAATGCAAAACCTTAACATACCTACTTCTCAAAGACAATCACTTGAGTGGGATTCGGAATTACCGACAGCCGATCCATTACAAAGTCAGCTTTTCGATACTCATGTGTCAGGTAACCATAACACATCCGACAATCGTTCACTGGAGAATCGTAGAGAGAACCACACCATCAGACCTGACCAGATTTCAAGTTTAATTGTTCACTGGAAGCTACAATTTTCCGGCTCACCAAAAGACATATCCGTAGAAGATTTCATATATCGAGTGAATACGTTAACACGTCGCTCATTAAATGGGAATTTTGATCTTTTGTATCAGTACGCGAATTTGTTGTTTGTAGGCCCAGCTCTAACCTTCTTTTGGCGATGCCATAGAAGTTCAGAAGAGATGAATTGGCGATTACTCTGTTCTCGGTTAAGGGAACGATATAAAGACCAACGATCAGATCAGGACATTCGAGCCGCGATGCGTAGAAGAAGGCAGGGAAATAGTGAATGTTTCGACGATTTTCTTGACTCCATCCTAGCCATCGCCGATGCGCTATCTGAACCCATGTCAGACTCAGAGTTGGCTCAGACAATAAGAAACAACCTAAGATCTGACCTAGGACACGACCTTTTACATATAGAAACCCCAACTATTGCTGCTTTACGCAAGCACTGCCACCGTCATGAAGAGTTCTTCAACAATCTCAGAGCTAAAAATAGTTCACGTTACCCACCGATAAGGCGGAACATAAATGAGATTTCTTTAGACGAAGAGATTGAAGAATCCTTGCAAGAAAACCAACCACAGATTTCGGCGATTCGAAATGAGAATCGAACGAAATGCTGGAATTGTGACACGTTAGGTCATCGATTCAAAGATTGCCCTAAGCCTCATCGAGTATTTTGCTACGGGTGTGGAGCGATAAATTTTTATAAGCCCACTTGCCCAAACTGCTCCCAAAAAATCGGGAAACTACCAGGCGGACAACCGTGCCAATCCGAGACCGGATGCCCGACTGTAGACTCGGACGAGGAGAAGTATCAATCAACTGTAAGCATAGCAATTCCCGACCACCCAAAACAGACACCTGACAATTCCCATGACCGGCATATCAAGCCATATCATGTTCGGTTAAGAGAATACAATGAAATCAGACGAAGAATATTTACAAACGATAGTTGTAGGACAAACAAAAGTCGCGCAGCAGCACGACTTCGAGAATTCTGGAGATCAAAACATGGCTACAATAGTTGCGTAATATCAGCAATTAGCAAAGTAAGCAATGACATCCGTCCGTTCGCAAATCTAGTCGTGTTCAATAAACCGTACTTAGCATTGCTAGATAGTGGTGCGAATAAGAGTGTAGTTGGCGGAGCGTTAGCTAAAAACATTGTTTCAGGAAGCTATAAATACAAGAAGGCTCACGGCCACGTACGAACCGCAGATGGAACGAAACAACCCACTCTCGGTACGGTCACAATTAAGATTAAATATAACAACATTGAGGCCGAAGTTGAGTTCTTAATAGTACCATCGATCACACTCGATGTTATTTGTGGAATAGATTTCTGGGAAATATTTGGAATTTCTGTTTCTTTAGGAAACCAAGTAAATGAATTAAACTTTGAGGAAGATTCTTCCAAACTTAAGTTATCACCTGTGGATCAATCCAGACTCAAAGGTGTAATAGATTTCTTTCCGTCATCTGACAGAGATGGTCTTGGCATTACGAACTTAATCGAACATTCGATTGATACCGGCAATGCCAGACCAATCAAACAAAGACATTACCCGTTATCACCAGCACGTGAAAAGCTTCTGTGCGCTGAGATCGACAGGATGATTAAATTAGGAGTAATTGAAGAAGCCTCCGCATCATCATGGTCATCTCCGATTGTACTAATAGTCAAGCCCGATAAAGTCAGGTTTTGTCTCGATTCTAGGAAGGTAAACGAGGTCACGATAAAAGACTCATACCCGATTCCGAATCTAGAAGGATTGTTAAGCCGTCTTCCCCCAGTTCACTGCATTTCAAAAATTGATTTGAAAGATGCCTTTTGGCAAATCAATTTAGACCCTCAGTCCCGACCTAAAACGGCATTCACCGTCCCGAATAGGCCATTATATCAATTTAGACGTATGCCTTTCGGACTGTGCAACGCCCCTCAGACAATGTGTCGTTTGATAGACCAAGTAATACCATATCAAATGAAATCTCACGTGTTAGTCTATTTGGACGACCTCCTTATCATGTCACCAAGTTTCGACGAGCATTTAAAGCATCTATCAGAAGTGGCAACGCGATTACGCCACGCAGGCCTTACAATCAACATTAAAAAAAAGCCAATTTTGCCTTCGAAAAGTAGAATACCTAGGTTATGTAGTTGGTGAAGGAACACTGCAAGTGAACCCAGAAAAGGTCAGTGCGGTATCTCAGTTTCCAATCACCAAAACCCAACAGCAACTGAGACGTTTTCTTGGTATGTGCGGTTGGTACCGTCGATTCATATCCCAGTATTCAACAATAACAGCCCCACTTACTGATTTACTTCGCGGAAAGATCTTTAGCTGGAACGAGGACGCTCAGAAAGCTTTTGACGAAGTCAAATCTAAGCTGTGTGCTGCTCCTTTTCTAATTCATCCTGATTACGACAAGCCATTTATAATCCAATGTGATGCGTCAATGTGCGGAGTTGGAGGAGTGCTAGCACAATGCGATGAATTAGGCAACGAACGTCCAATCGCATACATGTCCCAAAAACTGAATGGAGCTCAACGTAACTATACGGTTACCGAATTAGAGTGTCTGGCCGTGGTGTTTGCTATCAAGAAGTTTCGCATGTATGTAGAAGGGCATAATTTTACAGTTGTTACCGATCATTCAGCCCTGCGATGGCTGATGACTAATACCGACCTCAGCGGGAGACTTGCCCGGTGGGCAATTAAGCTACAAGGCTTTGTGTTTAAAATTGAACACCGAAAGGGGAGTCAAAACGTCGTACCGGACGCCCTATCACGATCGTTCGAGGAACCAACCGAGATACTGGCGTTAGAAGTAGACGTATTTCCAGAGATTGACTTGCAGTCAGAAGCATTCGAATCAGAGGAATACCGTCAGCTAAGGGACCGTGTCCAAAAATTCAGTGTACCTGGATTTCGAGTCATGGATATCTATATATATTATCGAGCAGGCTTTGCTTGCGGAAATCAAGAAGTTGATGATGCTAATTACAAACTTCTAGTTCCACGCGAATTGAGAGCAAGCGTAATTCAGTCTGCCCATGACCAACCAACATCGTCGCATGATGGGGTGGCTAAATGTCTCGAGCGAATTCGGAGAAACTTCTATTGGCCAAATATGGTGATAGATGTGCGCATTTATATAGCGCAGTGCGATATTTGCAAAACATGTAAACATCCGACACAACGTCTTCGACCGCCTATGGGAGTGCAAGCCACAAGTGAAAGACCATTTCAGCGGATCTATATTGACTTCATCGGTCCATTCCCAAGAACCCGGAAAGGAAATATAGGCATATTGATTCTTCTAGATCATTTCTCCAAATTTACTTGGCTAAGGCCAGTAAAAAAGTTCACATCCAAGGTAGTGATGCATTATTTAGAAGATGAGATTTTTGTATGTTTTGGAACTCCTGAGGTTTTGGTTACAATAATGGCACTCAGTTTAAAAGCCAGGACTTTGCAGCCTTTACATCCAAGCATGGAATCCAACATATTTTCACTGGTGCTTACTCTCCGCAATCCAACGCGGCGGAGCGCGTCAACCGGTCAATCAATGCAGCCCTACGATCATATATTGGGTTAGATCAAAGGTTGTGGGACTTGTATATAGGAAAAATTAATTCTGCCTTGAGAAATAACATTCACCAATCCATTGGAGAATCCCCCTACTATGTAATCTTTGGCCAGCATATGCTAACTCATGGAAAAGATTATAAGTTGTTGAGAAATATCCAGATGTTGTCAGATGGATTCGCCAAGGTGTCGAGAGCAGACGAGTTTCCGAGTATACGAGCTGAAATCGCAAAGAGATTGACAAAAGCTTACGAGAAAAACCGAAACAACTACGACTTACGTGCTCGACATCGAACATTCGAAGTGGGTCAGGAAGTCATAAAAAGAAATTTCGTTCTAAGCAACCAGGCTAAACATATAAACGCAAAATTGTCACCTGTAGGAATCAAGGCCAGAATAAAGGAGAAGAGAGGGCAGTCGTTATATCTGCTCGAAGACAGCAATGGAAAGGAGCTAGGAGTTTTTCATGCAAAAGACCTTTGGTGAAGTACCCTTTTTCAGCCTTCATCTCCTTCTATTAGCAGGTCGATAAAACCTGTGGTGTGAGGGTACGAATATGATTTTTTTTAGGAAAAATAAACAGAAAAGTTAAACTCTAAAGGTAAACAAACAGTAGTCGATAGTTAGTAGACGATAGTTAGTAGTCGAATAAAAATAAGTCGATAACAGATCGCTGTTACAGCCCTTTAAAGCTGTTAAGGCAAACAATCTGGCAACCCCGTCTATCTGGCAATTTTGACAACCGAACTTCCGCTTGATTGGCTTGTTCTTTTGCGATCAAAACGCCAAAGTGAAAAGTTGTCTATAACGCAAAATAAATAGCGAATATCACCAACGTGGAAATTGGAATAGTACCAAACACGGTAACCAGTGAGATTGAGAACAGCAGCCGAACGTTGGCTGTGGATGAGCCCAGCCGTTCGCCGCTGCACGTGGGTTGTGGTTGTGGCGGAAAAGACTCCAGGTGAGCCGACTAATATGTCGCTAAGTAGAGTAATAATAAAAGTGTTCTAGGAAGTGTTAGAAAACCCCCCCCCCTCGTTTACGTAGCGCTCAACAAAAGCCTACGTCAAGCAACCGATCGAGTTTCGACCCAGAGGTCTACGGCGGAGACACCGCGTGGATCATCGGCCAGGGATCCAGGAAAAGCTTTCCTCGATCAGCCCCTAAACGTGCGCGAACCCGGTCCAGACTCGAACCACGATAGGCGAGGTCTGTGGCTGGCGACGTGTGCGTGATTGGGGCCGCAGAAGATCAGGAGAGGAACTAGAACCTGGCCAGCCCAGGAGCGAGGAGGACATAACCTCACTTTCCGGCGCAAAACCGCATGTTCGTTTGAGCCGACCGCATTTAACCTCATGGGCTAGCCGACGATCGCTGAGGTAGACATCTCGTCCATAGTGACGATTCAACGAGAACAACAACAACCAGGAGAGAAGCGCGACAACCTGTGCCAGGATTAATGTATTATTAAGTAGAATTTAATTTTCATTATTTTTGTTTTGTAAGTCATTTTGGATCGTACATAGACTCATCTTTTGTTTTCTGTAGAGCATTGATAAGATTTTGGCAACATGCATCAACACTCCATAATTTAATTCGTATTTAACCTGATCACCCCAAAACATCCAGCGTTCTCGTCTACAGGCCTGCGGACTTCGAGGGATGGTTTCGTGAGTAAACATTGTCATGTAACAAACTTGATCATGTAACAGTGCCTCTAGAGGAAAACATATGAATAGTCAGTCCATATCAAAATGATTGGGTAGACGATATAACATAACTCCTACTTTACATTCATACATATAATTCTTTATCCACACATTTTTACATTATATTCCAATTTGTTAATTAAGTTAGAGTAACCTCATTTTGTAGGATTAGGACCAATCAGGAGTAAGGTTTAGGTTAAGCATGAGTCTGAAGAAGAAGCCATTATGATTTTGTATTGAAGTTTGATTTTGAAATGAAGTAAATTTAGAATTTGTATGGGCACCTGAGCTGATCGATTTCAATATGGGTAAGGGCAGCAGCAATTCGTTGTTGTTTCTTTACAGGTAGGGCGGGCAAAGCAGAAGAACCTCACCACCTTAGTTCTTCAAACAGCATGGTTTCCTGTCTCGACTTCATATCCTTCCAGAGGACTGTATCCCCTTTCCTAACTCTGTCTACAAATTTTTATTGTGTGGCGGTGATGCTGATTAGGAAGTAACCGACCCCCTTGCCTCTTCCCTGAGCTAGGCCGTTCCCGTAGGCAGAGTATGCAACCAGTCGGTATCCACTACACCGTGTTCGTCACAGAATAAAATCCAACGTGGGGCTTGGAACAGTACCAAACACGGTACACCAGTGAGATTGAGAACAGCAGCCGAACGTTGGCTGTGGATGAGCCCAGCCGTTCGCCGCTGCACGTGGGTTGTGGTTGTGGCGGAAAAGACTCCAGGTGAGCCGACTAATATGTCGCTAAGTAGAGTAATAATAAAAGTGTTCTAGGAAGTGTTAGAAAACCCCCCCCGATCGTTTACGTAGCGCTCAACAAAAGCCTACGTAAAGCCTACCGATCGAGTTTCGACCCAGAGGTCTACGGCGGAGACACCGCGTGGATCATCGGCCAGGATCCAGGAAAAGCTTTCCTCGGTCAGCCCCTAAACGTGCGCGAACCTTGTCCAGACTCGAACCACGATAGGCGAGGTCTGTGGCCGGCGACGTGTGCGTGATTGGGGCCGCAGAAGATCAGGAGCGGAGCTGGAACCTGGCCAACCCAGGAGCGAGGAGGACATAACCTCACTTTCCAGCGCAGAACCACATGTTCGTTTGAGCCGACCGCATTTAACCTCATGGGCTAGCCGACGATCGCTGAGGCAGACATCTCGTCCATAGTGACGATTCAATGAGAACAACAACAACCAGGAGAGAAGCGCGACAAGCTGCGCCAGGATTAATGTATTATTAATTAGAATTTAATTTTCATTAGTTTTTGTAAGTCATTTTGGATCATACATAGACTCATCTTTTGTTTTCTGTAGAGCATTGATAAGAGGCACATGTACATCAAACTCCATAATCTAATTCGCTTTTAACCTGATCACCCCAAAACATCCAGCGTTCTCGTCTACAGGCCTGCGGACTTCGAGGGATGATTTCGTGAGTAAACATTGTCATGTAACAAACTTGATCATGTAACATTGCCTCTAGAGGAAAACATATGAATAGTCAGTCCATGTCAAAATGATTGGGTAGACGATATAACATAACTCCTACTTTACATTCATACATATAATTCTTTATCCACACATTTTTACATTATATTCCAATTTGTTAATTAAGCTAGATTAAACTCATTTTGTAGGATTAGGACCAATTAGGAGTAAGGGTTTAGGTTAAGCATGAGTCTGAAGAAGAAGCTATTATGATTTTGTATTGAAGTTTAATTTTGAAATGAAGTAAATTTATAAATTTTATGGGCACCTGAGCTGATCGATTTCAATGTAAATGGGTAAGGGCAGCAGCAATTCGTTGTTGATTCTTTACAGGTAGGGCGGGCAAAGCAGAAGAACCTCACCACCTTAGTTCTTCAAACAGCATGGTTTCCTGTCTCGACTTCATATCCTTCCAGAGGACTGTATCCCCTTTCCTAACTCTGTCTACAAATTTTTATTGTGTGGCGGTGATGCTGATTAGGAAGTAACCGACCCCCTTGCCTCTTCCCTGAGCTAGGCCGTTCCCGTAGGCAGAGTATGCAACCAGTCGGTATCCACTACACCGTGTTCGTCACAACTTACAGTATATTATAAAATATAATATAAGCCTGGTCTGACAAAAGCGTTACCACTCATGCAATCGTTCCTATGGAAGCTATAGGATATAGTGGTACGATCTGGTAAATATTTTTATAGTATATTCATAATACGAGGGGGGCCTCGTAGCCTAGTGGTTAGCACGCTAGCTCGCTAAGCATGAGGTTGTGGGTTCGATTCCCACTCATGACAAGTGCATGACCCTACACTTTCGGCTTGTAATATTGATACTGTGTAATTGCAAGCAATTCATAATGGCCTCCTGCTAGCTCAGCGGTAGCGTATTTGCCTACCAAACAAGAGGTCGTGGGTTCGATCCCGACCCTCGATAAATAGAAAAAAAAAAAAAAAAAAAAATTATGAATTATTATAATTTTGCATGATATTTATGAAAAAGTCAAAAGCGGCACTCCCAGATGTCGACAAGTGGCAGCCACACTACATGGGATAAGTCGCGTCCGGCCAATCACCGGGCCGAACGGAAATAACAATGATTACAAGAACAAATACAAGTACAATCGAACCAAATGGCACTCCAAAACCGATGACGACCCTTCGCATCTCGAAACGGACACGAATTGGACAATGGAACGTTAGGACTCTGATGGAACCATCCAGATTGGCGCAGTTGGAGAACGAGATGGACCGACTGCAGATCGCAATTGCTGGCATCAGCGAGATGAGATGGAGTGGGAATGGAGCAACAACAACATCACAAAGTAATCTAGTATTGCATAGCGGAAGCAGTGATGGTGGACGAAATGGAGTAGGGATCTATGTGTCGTGGAAATTTAAGCAGACACTTATCTCCTGGAACCCCGTCTCTGACAGAATCATCACCGCCAGATTCCGATGCAACGCCAGGCACATCACCATCGTGCAATGCTATGCCCCAACAGAAGACGCCAGCGATGACATCAAAGACGACTTCTACAACGCACTCATCTCATCTCTCAACAAGGTCATAAGAGGCGACATCAAGATTCTCATGGGTGACTTCAATGCGAAAGTCGGCCCCAACAACACCGGATTGGAATCAACCATGGGCCGGCATGGTATCGGCACGCGAAGTGACAATGGAGACAGGCTGATCGACTTATGCCAGACCTTCCAGTTGGTCATTGGAGGAACAGTATTTCCCCACAGGGAAGTTCATAAATATACATGGACATCTCCAGATGGAAATACCCGCAACCAAATCGACCACCTGTGCATAAGTAAGAGATGGAGGCGTTCGCTGAGAGATGTACGCAATAGGAGAGGCGCGTCAATAGACAGTGACCACGAGCTTGTAGTTGGTAAGATCTCAATCAAACTCCAACGAAAGCACACTGCCACCAGGGCCACAAGAAGACCGACCCCCCTGAATATACATCGACTCAGAGATACTACCCTATCCTCCAGAATGGTAACAGCACTTCGCGAACAGTTGACACCACAGCGGAACTGCCCTTGGGAACAAACTTGCAGACTACTGAGAAGTACCGCAGAGGAGATGCTTGGCACGAGACAACGCAGCGAGCGGCTCTGAATGGATCTCGGCGGACACATGGGAACTCATCAGCAGACGGAATAGACTCAAGTCGATAGCGGATCACGACGGCAGAGCCAGAGAAGAACACAGGAATCTCTGCAAATTGGTGACAAAATCAGCTAGACGCGACAAGAGAGCCGTACTGGACAGCATTGCAGAAAACGCAGAAAGAGCAGCAAATACAAACAACATGCTCTCACTGTACCAGTTGATAGGCAAACTATCTGGAAGCTACCAGAGGCAAACCCAACCCATTCGAGACTCAGATGGTAGGCTCCTAGTAGACGACGATGCTCAACTTGAGAGATGGAGGCAACACTTTATAGAGATCAGCTGTACAGAGCAACCAGGCAACACACAGCCCGACTTCAAAAGTATCATACCCAACAGCAGCGTTAGGATACCCCCAACCCCTCCCTCAATCAGAGAAATACGAGATGCAATCAGGAAGTTAAAGAGCAACAAAGCGGCTGGAGAGGACGGCATATCTGCCGAACTCCTCCAGATTGACCCGCAACTAATGGCCGAAACATTGCACCCGCATTTCAAAGATATATGGGAAAGTGAGCGAGTTCCTGACGCTTGGAAGACAGGAGTAATCGTTAAGCTACCAAAAAAGGGAGACCTCAGTGACTGTAACAACTGGCGAGGGATCACCCTGTTGAACACCAGCTATAAAATATTAGCGACCCTGCTGAACGAACGACTTATGGAGAAACTAGAGCCAACAATGCGAGATGAACAAGGAGGTTTTAGACCACTTAGGAGCTGCGTAGACCAGGCAAACACGCTACGCACAATAACCGAACAAGCCGTGGAATGGCGTTCGCCACTATACCTTCTATTCATCGACTTCCAAAAAGCGTTTGACTCATTAGACAGGGCGGCGATATGGCGTGCACTTGCAAGGAAAGGAGTGCCAATCAACATCGTAAACATAGTAAGAGCTATGTATGATGATGCGGACCTGGCAGTACTGCACAACGGAAAAATCAGTGCACCCTTTCAGACGAACACTGGCGTCAAGCAAGGCTGCCCTCTATCACCCTTACTGTTCAACCTGGTGATTGATGAGATCATGAGAGAAGTAAGCATGCATCGACGCGGGATAACTTGGAGCTTCACACAACACCTTGAAGACCTAGACTACGCCGACGATATATGCATCCTATCACACAGACTCATCGATATACAAGCCAAGGCGTCCGACCTCGAGAAGAGAGCCAACGCAGTAGGCCTCTCCATCAACGCATCAAAGACCAAGGCGATGCGGTTAAATAACTCCAACCAAGGTAGCATCACCATCAGCGGTAAAACAGTCAATTTCGTCGACCACTTTACCTACCTTGGCACCATAATATCATCCAGTGGTGGAGTGGAACAAGATGTAGAGAGCAGACTGTGCAAGGCAAGATCTGCATTCGGAAGATTGCACCGCATTTGGAGAAATCAGCAAATAAGTAGAAGAACAAAGCTGCGGATCTTCAATGCGTGTGTAAAATCCATCCTTCTGTACGGAGCTGAGACGTGGCTAACCTCCCAAAGGACGATGACAAAGCTCATATGTGGGATATTCTGGCCCAACAGAATTTCCAACAGTGACCTGTGGCGCAACACGGGGGAGGCTCCCATCCATCACCAAATCAAGAAGAAAAAATGGAAATGGATAGGTCACGCACTCAGGAAGAAAACAGGCAGCATAGTCAGGAAGGCACTGGACTGGAACCCACAGGGAAGCAGAAGAGTGGGCCGCCCCAAGCTTACCTGGCGCCGTACTATAACACAAGAATTATCCCGCAGCAACATCACGTGGGATTACGCTAAGCAAACTGCACCAAACAGAGTCAGGTTCAAAGTCCTTGTAAATGCCCTAAGCTCCCAAGAGGAGTAATAGGAGAAAAAAAAAATATTCATAATATTTTTCTAGATTTTTGGTGAAAGTTTCATAGCGATAGCACACCTAGAAGTATTTATGGCCGCGGCTCCATACAAGCCCGACCACTGTGCATTGCCTAAAATCGTAGATCAGCCATACTCATGGCTGTTGGGCACGCACCAGAATTAGGGAGTGAGCCGGAGATAAAGATTATAGCGGATCGCTCAACGGACGCTAAGCAATACCGAGCGCACCGATCGGTCAAAATCAGACCCTCCATGGTCCAAATTTTGAAACACAACCATGATCGCACAGCTGAGACGGATCTGAATAATTGGTGTTGGATTGGTGTTGGCATTGGTGTCCCTTAGCAGAGCACCGAAACTGCTCATACTTCTCAGCGATGGAGAATTCCGGATGGGTGGAAAATCATCCGTACCAAAGAACGGTACTTTCTACATAAAGACCTGCGGCTTGGCAATATGCTATGGGTCATCGGTGGATGACGGAGCCGGCTCCACAGGAAGATGAGGATGAGAACTCCACGGAGAACTGAAAAATAATAGAATCTTGAATACTTGTTTAATGTCAAATCTAAAATATTTGTTTTATGTTTTTTACCAAAGCTTATATAAAATAAATGAAAAGTTTCATAAGATGTTGTTATTCCTTTTCCACTTTATGTCGAAAAAATCCCTTTTTAAAAAATAAACCATACAACATTCAACCAGCCAATCTTATATTCTTTCCATCTCTCTATGAAAATATTTTAGATCATCAAAAGGTTAAACCAATTTATTCGCCGGGACCCAAGGAGTACCAGGATGTGCAAACTACATAAACTTTTTTGCTTATCTTCGGAATCTTCTATTTATCTTAACCCTCTAGTGCCCAAATTTTCTTTTCCAAAAAAAAAAATTATTTTTGGATTCAGTATGTATCAAAATTAAATGTTTGTTTTAAAAAAAAATGTATTTTTGCTCGGATCGAGTTTTATATGACTATATCCTTGGACCGCCTAGAGGCGGCTTTGGGATGATAGGCCAACAAAAAATTAGGTAACCAATTCTTTTGTTGCACACATTTGTTCGTCCACAGATAAGCGTTGGCGCAGCGGAACTAATTGATACTTGTCATTGAAATGAGTCGCGAGCGGTCGTATTTTGGTATAAAGGATCGTGGTCGGCAGAATCCTTGGAGGGCAACTTACTGTTGTCATTAAAATGCAAATTTCTAAATTTTTTGTGGAAATCGAAGTATTGGATCCTTTTGGACAGCATACAAATTTGTTTGCTAAGTGATATGTTCAATAATAGTATAATAAAAAACAAGAAAGGAAAGCTTACTTCGGGCGGAGCCGAACCCTTGATATACCCTTGCAGTTGTGCCATTTTCGATCGTTTAGTTATATGGCAGCTATAGGATATAGTCGCCCGATCCCGGCCGTTCCGACTTATCAACTACCTGCAAGGAAAAGAAGGATGTGTGCGAAGTTTCAAAGATAGCTTTAAAACTGAGAGACTAGTTTCCGTAGAAACCGACAGACAGACGGACATACTTATATCGAATCAGGGGGGGATTCTGATCAAGAATATATATACTTTATAGGGTCGGAGATGTCTCCTTTACTGCGTTGCACACTTTTGACTAAAATTATAATACCCTCTGCAAGTGTATAAAAATTGAAAACACTTGAATGGCGTATCCAGATTTTGAAGTTCTCCGAGGTCAGGCTCATTAAAGGATATTGCAGATATATCCATGAATAGGTTCATTTGGTACCACAACATCTTTTTGAAAAGCGGTGCTTTTGGATCCATAGTCCAAACAGATCCACATTCAGCTATTGTGCTTTCTTTAACATGAGCAGTATTATGATCAGCAGGCGCTTTACGTTTGCGTTTCTATGCTTGAGGTGAATTGGACGCAATCGAACTTGAGGATGACAACCATTTTGCAAAAGGAGTAGGACTTCCGCTTGAAGTTAGACAAATCTCTCTACCCAACATAGATCAATGGTATCAATGCCAAAATCAATAGAATTTAATAATTTTTCAATCTCCACGTCGGAAAGAGATGATAACTTATTTACATTATTCAATTAATTCATTATTCAAGCAGTTATTCGTACTTAAATATGTCATAAGTTCCTTCCCTTTCTAAATTACTTTATAAATTTTTTTTCCCGAATTGTCCCAAGACCGCCTCTAGACGGGATATTTTATAAATGCTATAAAAAGCTAACGAAAGCTTATTTTTAGTGTGGGTATTTTGCGTCCTTGAGACTATCAACAACACGGTACAATTTTTTATTTCACCGGCAAACTATTTATAATATTTTAAAAAAATATTTACATTTTGCACTTTTTACAAAATAATTACTTCATTCGAGTTTCACAAATTTTCTGCTTCAAATGAATACAGCAGCTTGCGCAAGCTCTAGTATGTATTCCAAAGGCAACCAACTTAATTTTTGGAAATTAGAAACAATGCAAAACCGAGTCAGAAGGATTGAAAAGAATAAAATAACGGTATTTTTAACATTACCCGTCTAGAGGCGGTCTTGGGCACTAGAGGGTTAAATGGAAGGAACCTTTCATAATTCCTTTGTTAAAAAAAAGAAATAAAAATTCGGTGCTGCCAACTACAGAGGCTACATAATTCTCTAAATTGTCAGCTAATCCAAAGCTTTTCGAAAAATTAATCACACCTCATTTGCAACACCCATGGTCTTGAATCATTTCTCCATGTCAGCATGGTCTCATTAAGCATCGCTTCAGCGTCCAAAAGGGACTTCAAGCTGATATTATTTACACAGACTATAGTAAAGCATTTAATTCAGTTAATCACTCATTCCTGTTGGGTAAACTAAATCCTTTAGGATTTCCTACAGACCTTACGTGGATCTTCAGCTAATGTTAAAAGAGTGTTAAGCTATTAATATTTTTAATAGCGGCCAAATAAATAGACGATTTTACGGTTCAATTTCAATAAAATTTCATTTTTTCGAGGGTTTTTATTCGAGGGTTCAACCAAACTCGCAGCCGCTCAAATCAGTGTCAAAAATACAAGTAAATCAAAGCTTAGCAATAGAAACTCAGAACAATGCATTTGTTTATCATTTCGTTGGCAAGAGGCGAGGTGGGGACACACAAATGCAAGATGAGCTAGTTTGCAGCAGCTCCAAAAAAAGCTCTCAAAAGCGCATGCGCTACAAATACCAGTAAAGCGCATGCGAACGGAGGAGAAATAAACAAAAACAGAACTGCTGATAAACCCGCCGCTGCTCCTTAGTTTTAGAATATATAAATTATTTTAAATAGCTTCGCCTTTGGCTGCTTGGCTTCAACTGCATTTTCAACTGAATCCTTGCGAGCCAGCAGATACAGCCTTGACACCGGAGGCTTAGGTCCTTAAATTCGATCCAGCTTGCGCTCAAGTGAATGGAACCGCCGCAAAGCCTGTGCGTAGGATTCTCCTAACAGCTCCACACTGTGCTTGATTGGAAGGCGAACTGAATAGGCACCTCATTCAAGACGGACGTGGTGCATGACGAAGTGGGCCTCGCAATCGAGCTCCTCCTTAGTAGGCTGAACGATAGGCGCAGTGCAGGCATCCAATTCCCAGAATTGGTGGAGAAGATAATTGAGGCGATCGTAGGGTTTGCGGAGTCAGCAGAAATCATCTTACATAAGGCGAGGTTTTCCCACACGGCGAGGTTTACAAACCAAACGAGGTTTTCCTGGGGTGCCACCTCCTCCAGAAACTACCCTTTCAAAACGTGTCTTCTGCACCAGAGGCAGACCGTCTGCTAGCTGGATTTTCCCGACTGAAAGCAGATCAAAAAACAGGCGTGCTCCAATTAGCAGATCCACACGCTGAGCTCTGTGGAAGTTCGGATCAGCTAGAACCACATTGGCGGGAACCTTCCTGTTGAACACATCTATGTTCAGGCCATGTTGACGCTCTATGATGTGAGACGCCACAACTGCGATGCTCCATTCGCAGTGAACTCAGCGCCTCCAAGGCCAGTCACTGCTACAGAGCATCTGGACCGATGGAGCTAAATTTGGCTGGCCAGCCGTGATGTGATAAGATAAACTTGTAAGCCGTATTCAAGTAGCGCTCGACAACGAAGAAAAGTTCCTGACCTGCTACGGACGAGAATGTTGGCGGTGGGCAAGAACACTACTTCAGCGCAGCGATCCTGGGTAACAAGAGTATTGGCAGGAGGAGCCTGAGAGGTTGTAACCACAGCTTCATTGGCCGGATCCGAACCGAAAGTGGGAACGGAAGTGGCTCTAAATAATTGCTCGCAAGGATGGAAAGCGCATGATGTCGGCGATTGCAAGTTGGGCATCGGGAGGATGAGCATCCGCGGGCTAAGTGCTCAGTCTTGAATTAAAAAAGCAGAGGGCAAGTCGCCGGACCTCATCATATCGTTCCTCAACCGGCACGGCGAGGAACCTTGGGCAAGACGGCACAGCGTGTGCCAGGATGCCGCTCAGGGCACACGAAGCAGGTGGAGCATTCAGGAGCATGCACGATCAGTTTTTAAATGGCCTACATCGGCCCGCCTGATTCGCTGACAAATGTGGAGCTAAAGCCAAATCCACCGTCTCAAGGGTATCGCACCTTTGTTTCAGGAACTGAGCCATAGATTCCCAAGTTGGCAGGCTGTCATCACTGCTTCCTGCCAGAGAGTCTTCCCACTTGGTCTTTGTGGCAGGGTCCAGCTTTTGGAAAATTATCTGGATGAGGAGGCACCGTTGAATTTCGGCCAACGTCCCGGAACTCATGAGGGCCCGCATATGTCAATTGAATCGGTCGAATAACTCCCGAAGAGTAGCAACGGATCCCGGCTCAACACCCCCATAGCAGCAGAATCTCGTTGATGTGAGCCTGGAAAATAAACCGTCGGTTACTGAAACGGTTGCGCAAAAGGTCAAGAACAACATCATAGTTTGCGTCCGTAATCTCTAGCGCCCTCACAATCTCCAAGGCTGAGTCCCGCAGGCAAAAATCCGGATACCCGGCATAACCACCGCTAAATGTTGGCATTGGCGACGGAGGCAATGAGGGAGCAGGCCTGTATGGAGTAGTTGAAATCCCAGCACCACTGGGAGCATCCAAAAGCGTAGAGTAAGCAGCAACTCTCATGGAACGCTTAGCAACCTCCACCTGGATGTTAACATGCACGTCCGTAACCAGGTGAGAGAACCGCCAATATAAACTGCTCCCGATCTCGCTATAGTTTAGCTCCTCCAATTCCTCCTGCAGCGTTGTAAAGCTATCGCGCAGAGGCTTCTCCTTTGACTCGAGGGCCAGAATAGAAGAATCGTTGGCCTGTATCGCAACCTTGACCTTTCGATGCAGGTCCTCCATTTCCTGGCATGTCACCTCTGCGCGTTGCCGGAGCAATCTCTCACGGCTTGACGCAGCAGATCCAGTAGCTTAAGCTCCCGACTCCATTGTGCAATAAAATTAAAATGCAACTTTGTGACAACAAAAACAAGAAAGGATAGCTAACTTCGGGCGGAGCCGAAGTTTATATACCCTTAAAGTTGAGTCGCAGTCTGCTAGGTGGCGACACGCATCTTATATTATTAGATATATTGCGGATCGCATATAGTCGGCTGATCCTTATGAAATTTGGCATATCGTATTATTATCCATTGAAACTCCCATCCTTCTAACTTGAAAAACAACCAAGTTATGGCATTTCCGATCAATCAGTTATATGGCAGCTATAGGATATAGTCGACCGATCCCGAACGTTCCGACTTATATACTGCCTGCAAACAAAAGAAGGCTGTGTGCAACACAGTTTCAACTAGATAGCTTTAAAACTGAGAGACTAGTTTGCGTAGAAACGGACAGACGGACATGACCATATCGACTCAGAAGGTGATCCTTCACTGCGTTGCACACTTAACCAAAATTATAATACCCTCTGCAAGGGTATAACAACGGATCTTTAGTGGCACTTTCAATGCTGATCACAATAATCAACCGTGATTTAATCATGTCGGGGTCACCAAAATGTTGAGCTATTAACATTTTTTAATAGCGGCCAAATAAATTGACGATTTCAAGGTTTAATTTCAATCGAATTTCAATTTTTTTATTTGAGGGTTAATTCTAACCAAACTCGTAGCCGCTTAAATCAATGCCAAAAATACAAGTAAATCAAAGCTTAGCAATAGAAACTCAGAACAATGCATATGTTTATCATTTCGTTGGCAAAAGGCGGGGAGGGGGAGCGCCTGCAAATGCAAGATGAGCTAGTGTGCAGCAGCTCAAAAAAAAAAGCTCCCCAAAGGGCATGCACAACAAATACCAGAAAAGCGCATGCAAACGGGGGGAGAAATAAACAAAAACAGAACTGCTGATAAACCCGCCGCTGCTCCTCAGTTTTAGTGTGTATAAATTATTTAAATAGCTTCGCCTTTGGCTGCTTGGCTCAAGTTTTATTTAAAAATGCACATTCCCGCTTAGGTCGTGCTACATCTGGAGCCCCCAGACTATGTTAAGATTTGTCTGCAATACAAATCCTCTTCCGCCCAATGCAGACTTCAGTCCGATCTCCACAAGTCCGATCTAGTGTTGTAAAACTCAAATTTGCGGAACATGTTTCCACAATGGTTAATAAAGCTAAAGCTGTTATTGATTTTATGAAAAGATGGTCTGTTGAGCCAAGCAGCCACCAACAAATTCATGTAAAATAATCATAATATGTTTAGCTGCAGCTTTTGTTGTCAGCAAATATTCTTGTCTGTTTGTCTCCAAGTTTGGCATGCGCTTTGTTGGTTTTATTAGCGCATGTGCTTTGGAGAGCTTCGGTGGAGCTTCTTCTAAAAAAAAAATTGAAAATTTGAACTGACACTCGTCTATTTATTCGGCTGCTATTAAAAACTAATAATAGCATAACATGGTCAAAAGAATCTAACGACCTCTAATTTACGAAAAGCTTATTTATATCTTTGGTCCGTCCGATTCGTTTAACAATATCCCTTTTTATTTCTAGCTTGTTTACAATGTATCGTAAGGGTTAATCTAACCGGAGTTGATTCCTTCGAGGGATTCTTGCTGACTCTCCGAATGCTGTCGCTCGGCTCCGCCATCGAACGCTCCTCTTCCCTAATCTAACGACCTCTAATTTACGAAAAGCTTATTTATATCTTTGGTCCGTCCGATACTGGAGTACGGTTCATGTGTCTAGTGTCCTCAATATGGGGTTCATTAAAACCGCATAAAACCAGTTGTTACGAACTGTTTTGCTTTTTTACCCTCGCAACAGATGCCACGGCTAGCTGACAGAGTTTGTGGGTCGTTTCATTGAATTCTTATATCCGACGTGACCGCCCGATCCCAGAAATATAACCGAGTGCTTCGTTTAACAATATCCCTTTTTATTTCAAGCTTGTTAACAATGTATCGTAAGGGTTAATCTCACCGGAGTTGATTCCTTCGAGGGATTCTTGCTGACTCTCCGAATGCTGCCGCTCGGCTCCGCCATCGAACGCTCCTCTTCCCTTCTCCCTGGTCTCCGTTCTGGAATCAGGTACTCCAGCTGCGGGCCTCTACTGCTTCTCTTCTACCGCTGACGCTGCTCCCGTTTTTTTTGCTGATCCTCTTTCCAACGTCGGCGTTGATCTGCTCCCGTTGTTGTCGCTCCTCGTTGTCGCTGCTCCTATTGCTATGGGCGCCCGGCAGGATACGCTTTCATACCCGACAGGAGACACCCCGGTTGCGTTCGCCACTAAACACCTGCGTGCTTAAGCTTTGCAGGATCTATGGCTGATCGCGCCTCCTTTACTCCAGATCAGGGATCAGGAGCCTGGATCAGGAGTCTCCTGACTTCACCGGGTCGTTCCTGGTTAATTTCGCATCGATAAGGCATACACCAGACCGATCAGTATAACTGTCGTGACCGGGAATAAGCCATCCCGACTCGATTTACCCTGGGTTTCAGTTTTGCCGCGGATCTTTGATCCTTTTTTTTTTTCTCCTTACGCCTCCTTATTTATCCTTGCGTTATGAGTCGCGTACAGCCGCCGGACTTACCCACATGGGGTCATTGAGCCATGGATCACAGATCCTTGCACACTCGCTCTAAGTCCCTTTCTTGAGACTGTCTGACTTACCCACGGTGGGTCCTTCAGCGTATACTCCTGATTCCTCGAAATCTAACTTTCCCTCTTGAATGTCAGACTTACCCACGGGGGGTCTTTCACTCAACACTTCCAGCTTTCCTAGACTCGGCTCTGATTCACTCCAGTGGCTCTCCATATATAGCGACTGAGGCGCCCGTTAAATAAATCTTGTAAACAAATCTTGCTTCCTGCCGTTAATCCTTCATGCTTCTGTTCTCGCCGTTAATCCTTTCCCGAATTCCCGTCGCATTTTCATTGGCGGGTTCCATTTGTGGCCCTCCTTTGCCCCGCTTGGGTGTTTGATTGACATTGTTATTATGCAGGTTACCGGACTTTGTCCAGATGCCCCCACGCTCTCCCATTTAGCTGTTCCAAATGCATTTCTTTTTTTCTGCATTTTCTAAACAAAGCCGCGCTGACGTGGGCCGCTACGTTTCCCGCTGTCAACGCTCTCTTCTACGTCTTCCGGCGCGGTCGCGCTTGCCCGCCCGGAATAGTTACGTTTCACGTCGTCTCCATATATTTTTCGAAATTGTATATATTTTTGTAGTTTTTTTCTTTTTAAATTTTTATATGTTCCTACTATTTATATTTGTTTATAA
This sequence comes from Drosophila pandora, assembly GCA_021223865.1. Lineage (NCBI taxonomy): Eukaryota > Metazoa > Arthropoda > Insecta > Diptera > Drosophilidae > Drosophila > Drosophila pandora. Next base: position 804,800 of record JAJJHT010020270.1, read on the forward strand.
TTTTTGCTTAGTTTTTTTTCCTTTGAATATTTTTTCTTTGTACGTATGTATTTT
>JAJJHT010020270.1:804862-844275 GCA_021223865.1 Drosophila pandora
TAATATTTATTTATTTCCTAATTTTTAAAAATTTATATCTATATATTTTTTCTTCTTCCTCCTAACATTTATGCTTCCTAATATTAAATATTTTAAATGTATATATTTTTTGTGTGTATTTTTTTGACATATATATTTATTCCATTTCAGTTTTTTGTTTATTATACCCTTGCAGAGGGTATTATAATTTTGGTCAAAAGTGTGCAACGCACTGAAGGAGACATCTCCGGCCCTATAAAATATATATATTCTTGATCAAGGTCACCTCCTGAGAATCATCTCCTGAATCGATATGAGCATGTCCGTCTGTCCGTCGGTTCGTCTGTCTGTCTGTGCGTCTGTCTGACTAGTCTCTAGCAAACTAGTCTCTCAGTTTTAGAGCTATCGAGTTAAAACATCCTTCTTTTCCTTGCAGGAGGTATATAAGTCGGTACGGCTGTCTGTCTGTCTGTCTGTCTGTCGGTTTCTACGCAAACTAGTCTCTCAGTTTTGGAGCTATCGAGATGAAACTTTGCACACACCCTTCTTTCCTTTGCAGGCAGTATATATGTCGGAACGGCCGTGATCGGTCGACTATATCCTATAGCTGCCATATAACTGATTGATCGGAAATGCCATAACTTTGGTGTTTTTTAAGTTGGAGGGTTGAGACTTTCCACACATGTTATATTTGACCAAAATGTCTTGTGTACAAAATTTTATAAGGATCGGCCGACTATATCCTATAGCTGTCATAGAACGATCGAAATTGGCATAACTTTGGTGTTTTTTAAGTTAGAAAGATGAGATTTGGTACAGATTCTATTTTGGGAAAAACAATCTGATTTGTCGAATTTCATAAGGATCGGCCAACTTTATCCTATAGCTGTCATATAACTGATTGATCGGAAATGCTATATCTTCGTTGTTTTTCAAATTAGAAGCATGGGAGTTTCAATGGATTCCTCTTTTGGCAAAACAATTCGATATGCCAAATTTCATAAGGATCGGCCGACTATATACGATCCGCTATAAATCTAATAATATAAGATGCGTGGCGCCACCTAGCGGACTGCGACTCAACTGCAAGGGTATATCAACTTCGGCTCCGCCCGAAGTTAGCTTTCCTTTCTTGTTTTATATATTTTTTCAATTGTGTGTTTTTTTATGTAAAATTTTTGTACATTTTCATTGTGTGATTTTGTTTACATCATTTTACACTTTTTTTCTTGTGTTTACAGCTTTTTTTTATGTTTATTGATTATTGTTTATTATACAGGGTACGCCATCTTTTATGCAAAACTGGCTCTTTTTGCTGCATTCTCCATCACTTTGTCGAGCATTTCGAATGCAGGCCTTGAGGTCATCGATAGTCTGAGGATTACAGGCGTAAACCTTACCCTTCAAATAGCGCCATAAAAAAAGTCTGGTGGGCGCCCGGGGAAGTTTCTCTTAAATAGGGCCATTGTTTAATTAGCAGTGCGGCAAGGAGCACCGTCCTGTTGGAACCAAAAGCTCGCACTCATCAGTGTCCTGCGTCAGAACTGCACCCACGCCCTAGTCGCTGGCGTCTATTTGCATCTTGTTTGCAATCTCTTTGAGAACTTCGACTTCAGATTTTCAAACCTCTCTTGGTGTCTGGTCCTCCACTCCCACTTTGTTTTTTTTTGTAGGAGATCGTTTATTAGTTTTGCGTCCCGGCGAAGTCTGGGACGAACCGCCGATACCACGACACCATCCCAATAAACTAACGTAATGTAACTAACGTTACATTTGTTGGGGGTTGCAGCTCAGTAACCGCGGCAACCTTTACGGAATCCATGCCGATTTCCTGACGCATTATCCGGTGGCCCAGGTGCAGTAGCTCTTTCCTGAAGAAATAGCTCATGTCCGTGTTTACCAATAAATTTGCCGCCTTCGCTCTTCGGAATACTTCCTTCAAGTTCGCTATAAGCACCTCCCTTGTGCGTCCGATCACGATGATGTCATCTTGATATGCAAACGCGTGCGAAGCCATATTTGGCATATTTTATTATATACATTGCCGAGGCTGAATGCAAATCGAACGGCATCACCTTCCGGTACAGACCTTTCTCTGGTACCGTAAAGGCCGTGTACTTCCTGCTCTTCTCCTCCAGTGGGATTTGCCAATATCCGTCTTTTAAGTTGAGGCAGCTGAAAAATCATGCTTTTCTAAGTTGCTCCAGTGTGAAATTATTTCGTGGCATCAATTACGCATCCTGTTCGTTCGAAGAGCGTTGTGCAACCACTACGTCGAACTTTAACTCGCGGGCTAGTCAAAGAACGTAAAAGTCTGACTAAATTTACCTGGATTCTGCAAGGGACTGATCGGGTTGACCAGGCGCTTGCTGTGATCATGCTGGAGTTGATGTGAGATACTTGAAGTCCTGGGTTGGTTCTCCTTAAGAACAGATGGTACGGGGTTTTCTGCTGATTCCGTATGGGCTGATCCTACTTGTGGTCCGTTTCACGGGAGCAAAACTCGAAGTAGGTTACATAACGAATGGTCCTTTTACACAGGATCACTCGATGTAGGTTCGTTTTAAGTGCCGTACCTTGACATTGAGTAATGAAACAATCTACTCTGTATTCGCAGCTATCTTTCGAGCAAGAAATATAAATCGAAAAATACAATAACAAATGGTCTGTGGCAATTTACTGGAATCCGTACCTGAGTAGGCCTAAAAACCAACACGGAACAATACGGACCACCGCGCCCAGTGGCAAAAAAATAAAAAAAAGAACATAAAAAATCAAACTCACAAAATATACAACAAAAAAAAAACTAAAAATATGCAACACAGAAAAAATAAAAAGTATGCAACGCGAGAAAAATTAAATGCTGTATGCTACAAAAAGAATTAAAAAAGAATGTAACGAACTATGCAACAAAATACCATCCGTAACATACTTTCACTTTACACCCTACAATAATTAATTAATATTATATTCTGTTATTCTTCATAATTAACACACGTTCTCTTTACATTATTCTACAAAATAACATTACAATCTGTTATTCTTCATAATTAAAATTTCTCTTTTTTCCCCTATCATCAGAAGAATTTAAATAAGACTAACACGAACACCACAATAACCATACCCCTATACTTTGTAAAGGGTGAGTCCCTTTTCCGCCAAGTCAAACCTAAATAAAGATTGAACATTTTTTTTGTTTTAACCATAATAATTAAAATTACAAATACTGAATTATATTGCAATTGAATATACAAATTGAAAAAATTTAATTACCTTATTTTTATACAATTTTACCCGTCATTCTCTTGCAGCCCCTTGGGAAAGATTCCATAAGTTTCCGAATATAATTTTTTTTCTCTCCCCTCTTAAAATATAAGAAATCAAATCAACCTTACAAAAATTCGACGAAAGCCTTAAGGCCCTATTAGACCAGGTAAAAGGAGTTAAAGAGGATATTAAGAAAGTCGGGGCGAGGGTAGCTACGCTAAAACAGGATTACGAAAATCGTAACCCTATGGTAACCCAACCCGTTCCTTTGGGTCGCCCGCGCACTGAGTACGAGCTTAAAGAAACATCTACTCTGCCAGATTATGTGAAGGAACTCCAGACTTTTGAGTAGGAACCCGGGAAATATGTACCTTGGGTTAACAGGGCGCAAGCCATTGTTATCGAATAAGGGATCATTACAGGCAAGCATTTGTATATGTCCAGGTGACACCAATTTGGCGCTTTGCTCTTATAATGTAGAAGAGTATAATTGGCAGGAAATTAAACGGGTTCTCTCACTTCACTACGACGACAAGCGAGACATCCGAACCCTCGAATACAAACTAAGCAAATTAACACAAAAAGTTATAACCATGGAACAATTTTATAACGAGGTTGTTCGTCCGTAGAGCGTTATTCGGCCACTACGTCGAACTTTAACTCGCGGGCATAACGGTAGGTCCCGGAGTCGTAGTCAAAGAACGTAAAAGTCTGACTAAATTTACCTGGATTCTGCAAGGGACTGCTCGGGTTGACCAGGCACTTGCTGTGATCAGGCTGGAGTTGATGTGGGGTGCTTGAAGTCCTGGAATAGTTTTCCTCAAGTACTGGTGATATGGTGGTTCGGCTGATTTCTTATCGGCCGGTCCTACTGGCGGTCCGTTTCACGGGAGCAACACTCGAAGTAGGATAGGTAACGCTGGGTCTACTTGTGGTTTGTTTACATAGGAGCCACTCGAAGTAGGTTCGATGATGAAAGTTCTACTGGTGGTCCATTTACACTGGAGCCACGCGAAGTTGATAGCTTTCAGAGCGTTCTACTTGTGAACCGTTTTACACAGGATCACTCGAAGTAGGTTGATTTTAAGTGCCGTAGTTCAGGCACTGAGTAACGAGACGATTCACTCTGATTTTGCAACTATCTTTATTTCAGAAGAAAAACTCTTATATAAGATGCTAAATAATACATCATTAAATCTAAGAAAGGTCAATGTTATGGACGTGCTAAAACTAATGTTAATGCCAGGGTCGCCCACCTCTGAGTCTGCTGACTCAGATTGTTTGTTCATGTACTGCATGCACACGCATTTCGGCTTAGCTGGCTGGTTTTTGTTTGCTTCGATCAGTCGGTCATTCTTCCCGCTGATAATGCTGATTCTGCTTCCGGCGCCGGCGTATAGGTTTGTTTTATGCTTATCGCTAATTTATTACCAGGTGTGCCAATAGGTTAGTGGGCCTTAATATTGCAACATGCTGATGCATATTGATTGGATCAGATTACTAAGTGTGCATATAGGGTAGTAGGTCTTGGCACTAGGTGCCAACAATGGTCAATAATCACTTTTCCCTGATTCTGAGTAAGGGGCCGTTCAAGTATTACGTGACACTCATGGAGGTGGGGGGGTGTTCTCAAAATGATCATAAACTATCACACTGGGGGAGGGAGGGGGTCGAAGCCCATGGTCACCTGATATTATCCTCCTTTCACAAAATAACTTTTTTCAATAAATTGACGTTTTATGTACTGTTCAAGAATTTTAAACAGCGCGGCAATGGGAATTTCGTTTGTGAAGTTGGCAGAATTTCATACCTTTGCGTATATTAGCTACATATTTGAAAAATAATTTAATTTAAAAAGGGGTGGGGGGTGTTTCAATATATCACGTGTTTCATAGGGGGGTAAGTATCACGTAATACTTGAACGGCCCCTAAACTAAAACAATCAGATCATGCCCCTAACGTGGCCAGCGCCCTAATTGAAATGTATAGAGACAAGGCGTTGGATTACTGGTTACTGATTATTCGGGGCCCGAAAAGTTTGCCTGAGGCATATTCGTTTTGCTTAGAGCTGCAAAACGTATCGGTTAGGGGAAATGTTCGTATGGAACACACGAATAGGTTCACCCCATTTTTTCAACCCCGTTACCCAACAAACGTATTACGCTATGCGTTCCCAATAACATCCCCACGATATTCGTCTTCGTTCCAATCACCGATAAGAGCACCGGCGGGCATGAACTTTAACGATGACTCATCCGGTAACTCCCAAGGTTCTAATAGATTCCAAGGACCACGACGAGCCATTAAGATGGTAGTCCGGCTTTGGCGTACGCCGTGGAAACGACTCTGATGATAGGTCCCCAAATACCTCGCTTGGCTCAAATCCTTTCAGGAAAGCACAATGATTGTACCACATGACACCGGTTCCGTCTAGTGTGGTGGCAATGCCTGAAAACGACACACAAAATTCTGCTTGTCAGAATGCTTACGAAGACGAAACTGTGAGCGCCCACAACACGAGCCTCGAGTATGATGTCCCATACCGTAAGGCCGGTAATGAGAACGCTAAGAAAGAGGCTGTCTTTTATGACAGACGCCTATCCAGAGTGCCATACATAGAATACAACACGAAAAATGGCAACAAGTTAAGGTTTTTTTATCGAAACCGGGGCGAATACGAACGTTGTTAGCCAAAAACACTCCGCCGGTTCCACCCCGTTACCTACTCCCTTTTACGTTCAATCTGCTGCTCTATGGCTCTATGACCACCGTGCACAGCGTGCTTGAGGATGCTTCCCAATTGATACCACATGTGGAAGCGCCGATCAATGCGTTTAGGAATCAACTGGTTTTCGACGAAAACCAAACTCAGTACTCATGTGAGCACCTGCACGTTGGTTACGTTCGTCACTTAATTCCACTTAACAACGAGACAATATCCGATCTAATAGGTATACTCGGAAAATATCTTAACCCCTCCATAAGTAATGGAGTAAAGATTGCCAAAACCTACCTCCCTTTCTTCCAATCCACATGCATTGAGAATTTTAAGCTGTATAGAATCCGAATAACGCGGAGATTGGTGAAAGATTTGTCCGATTCAGAGCAAATTTCTTAGGATATAGAAAAAGAACATCGCAGAGCCCAGAGGTTCAAAAGAAGTCCGCATCCAAATTCTTGAGAAATTATATTTTCCCAGTATGTCAAGCACGATTCGTGCTATTCCTATGCTCATATTTGATTCGTTAGCAACAGTCGCACAGTGATATCAGTTATCATTGTGCGACTGTTGCTAACGAATCAAATATGAGCATAGGACATAATAAAAATAGGACGGAACCAAACAATACGAGTCGAAGGATAAAGTTTTCGTCGCTAATAAACAATTTTAAACCAAGGAAAAACAACGTTTTAGACCAGAGGAGGTCCAAGAGAATCGAGGGGTAACGCTAAAAACTAGGTCAGGGAAAATTTTACATAAATCAGACTTGAGAAATTGAGGAAAAAGAATAAAAAAGCGCTTTATGAACCTCTCCATTTAACACGCACACAAAAACACTCACAAAAAACATTAAAACAAAAAACACAAATAATATAAACTATAATATAAACACAAATAATATATTGGATCACCAGACGCGAAGGACTGAAATACGATAGTCAACTCAGAAAGGATGATCACCGAGAACAGTGCTGACCAACATAACAGTAACCGGTTATCGACCTTCGCTTGCATACGTTGATGACGTCTACGCCCAAAATTTTCAGTTGATGTCTGTCGTTTCACGAGGCGTAACCTTTTCCTATGTCTTGGAGGCTTTATTAACAATGATAGTCTTCTTGATACTGTTTATCATCTGGAGGAAGTTGACCTCCACCAACGCAATACCAACCACGAGGGTTATAGTCGAGGACCTAGAAAATCCAAGGAAGACGACGACAACAACGTCGACGGGGAGGAATTTTCACCCGGCAGTGCCAAACCGCCCCCTGCTCAGCACTGTGCGCCCCCTGTCCGACTACGCCTCGAACTCTTGCTTAACCCAGAATCCACAGCATAAACAATATTTAATATTCAATATTCAAGTGTTGTGGGTTCAATTAAGCCGGATATGTCGCAAGAGCGGAACTATGTTACGCTGACGAGAATGTTGCAAGAAAGCTGACACCACACCCGGAGTGTTACCCTGACTGGAGTGACACGGAGTTGGAGTGGGAGATCAGGCGATATTGAACTAACGACAGGAGGGCCACAACTCAGTGCAGTTAGTCTATTTTGGACACTCAGAACGTCAAGCCGAAACTTTTCCCGATTGCCTAAGAATACTTCTCCAAATAAATTGATTCAATAAGTTACAATAAACTATTTTTCCATTTTTCGATTAAGAAATTTTTCCAAATAAATTGTTACAATAAGTTACTTTCACGATAAATTGTTATTTCAACGTCACGGGAATATGACCCGACTCCTCATCATCAGGTGATCGTCCTTTATTGATCACCTTAACTTACATAACTAAGTCTCGGGGAGGTCAATGTTATGAACGTGTTAATGCCAGTGTTAATGCCAGTGTCACCCACCTCTGAGTCTGCTGACTCAGATTGCTTGTTCATGCATTGCGTGTGCATGCGGTCGGTCATTCTTCCCGCTGATACTGCTGATTTCTGCTTCTGGCGCAATCAACTAGTGCTCAGTTATTACGTTCGATATTGTTTCATGCTTATTGCTAATTATTACTAGTGGTGCCAATAGGTTAGTGGGTCTGATTATTGTGTATTGCGACATGCTGATGACCATTGATTAGATCAGATTACTAAGTGTAAATATAGGGTAGTAGGTCTTGGCACTAACTGCCAAAACATCCTATATTGATTTTGCGTTTATTTGTCGGAAGTACACGAACATTCTCCATTGACCCGTCGTTTTCTTCACCATAACGATGGGTGAGCTATACGCGCTATAGAACACTCGATGCATTCCTTCTCCAGCAGCTCTTCCACCTTTGCATTGTATTTTGGGGTTCTTCGGATCTCACCCGCCAATGAAAATCCAACGGGAATTCGGTAAAGGATTAACGGCGAAAAAGGAGACATGAAGGATTAACGGCAGGAAGCGAGATTTAAGTTGGCCAATGGAAGCCAGACGGAAACTCGAATAGTATTCCAGACGATTGTAAGCTTTGGCGACAAGGGAAACAAATTAAACATGCTGGTGTTGCCAGGCATGAGAGAGAGTGTGGTGCTAGGATGGGATTTACTCGCAAGATTTGGCACAACAATAATATGCGCAGGCCACCAAGTCACGATCCCGAAAAGAGAAAGAAAGAGCGGATGCCTGGAGGATAGGCTATCAATAGCGATAACAGGGCCCTCGGAGGAATGGGACCAAAAATGGAATGGGAACAAAAGGTTAATTGCGAAGGAGCTAGTGGCGTTCACAAACCAAAATGGTTGTTCGATCGTAACACAGCACATGATTACGATGAAGGACGACATCCCAATAAGACAGAGGTATTATCCGAAGAACCCCAAAATACAAGGGGAGATCAATGCAAAAGTGGAAGAGCTGCTGGAGAAGGGATGCATCAAGCGTTCTATAGCGTGGGAGTGGACGACCAGACACCAAGAGGCGTTTAAAAATCTGAAGTCGAAGTTGCATGCCAGGATTTCTCAAAGAGATTCGTTCTGCAAACAGACGCCAGCGACTACGGCGTGGGTGCAGTTCTGACGCAGGACACTGATGAGTGGAGCAGGACGTTGCTTACACCAATTAAATGCTGATAGGAGTAGAGAAAAGTTACTCGGCAACTGAGGAAGTTTCCTCCCTTTATCTTAAAGCGGACGGACGTGTTTTTTTTTGTGCTCACTGCGTTTTTATAAAATCTGTAATAAGCTTACCATAAAAATTCGGTGTTTATTCCTATTCACACAAAAAAAAAAACAAATTTCAATTTTTAGATCCGTATTGCTTCGCGTGTGCAGTGATATATTTGGAGGTAAAATAATAATTTGATTAATTTTCCTAACAAACATAGCCCTGCTCTGCTTCTTCATCTCTTACGGTGTTGCTTCTATTCTATTGCTTCTATTCTCGCTCAATAAAGATTCGTATCTCTATTCTTTGCATTTTATTAACTCACCTTAACTGCTCTCTATAATCTTCCCCTTTCGTTTCTCTGGTACTGTGGTTCAAGGTTCCTCAATAATAAAAACAAATAATATTAAAAGGTTAATTATTTAATTTTTAATAATCTTTAATAACACAGGCCAAAAACAAAAAATCTCCACGCATAACTTCATCTATTCTATAAACTTTAGGCTCCCCTGAACCAAAGACCAAAACAAACATAGGTTCTATCACCCCCAGTTTCCGCGAAACACCTAAGAGAAGACATTGATCAAATTTTACCATATATTGAATTATGTATGTTATGTTGAATTTGTAGGGTTATCTAAAACTGTTTCTATGTTCAAAACGTATCTATTGCAAGTTCAGCTGGTTTAGCAAAGCTTTGCAGAAATTGTAGATAGCCATGACTTTTTGAAATTATGAGATTAAAAACTCCTTTTTAATTGACGAAAATATTGTTTAACCACCAATAATAAGTTCAATAAAATTTTTTCCCTTAAATCCAAAATTAAAAGTTCCCCTTCTATAGGAAAATGTTTGACGAAAAATAATACAAGACCAAAAATTAATGTTGAAAATCCGAGATTTCAACTGTATCTCCTCTTCCCCGCCTACTATCTGGCTTTGTGAAAATGTTTTACACGCTTACACGGTTCACGGACCCAGTTTCGGATGCTATTTCACGTAGGTCTGGTCTCCACTTTTACTGAGACGGTTGTCGTGCTGTTTAGGACGAAATGAGATTATTCATGAGGCAGACTAAAAGTGGATTCAAGGAGATGATTAGCGGTTTTCGTAAAATCAATGACCAACTCTGTGCACTCTATAACAGTTTAGTAGTCTTCAACTACTAAATGAGTCTTCAAGGCGTTAGTTTTTTTTACAGTAACGCGAAAAAGATCATGATCCGCAAAATTAGATCTACAAATTGGTAACCAAAGGTGTTACCAACCAAAGACCTGGTTGACCTGTTTGGAACAGAGAAAAGTAACTTTTCAAGTAAAGTTTTCGAGTCAACTTGACCAAGAATAATTTTATCAAGGAGCATGGCCCCAGCACAAGTACGACGTACCTGCAATGGTGGCAGGTCTAATAACTTTAGCCGACAACTCTATGGTGGAAGAAGATCATCTGAGCCCCAGTTTAAATATTTTAAGGCAAATAAAAGAAACTGCTTTTGCACTGATTCAATACTTCTTTAATGAACCATATACTGCGGACTCAAAACGCATGAACAGTATTCCAGGATCGGTCGAACCAAAGAGATATACAACGTTTTAGTGGTGAGGGATCATCAAACTCTTTTGACCAACGCTTGATAAAAGCAAGTACTCCTCTGGCTTTATTAACTGTTAGAGAAATATGTTCATTAAACGCCAGCTTGTGATCGAAAAGAACTCCAAGATCATTTATTAAGGAAACACGATCTAAAAAGTGATTCCCAAGTGAGTACGAGATAACATGAGGCGTGCTACGGTTAAACGTCATAACCTTGCACTTTGAGCAGTTTAGTGAGAGAAGATTATTAGAGCACCACAAGAATATTTCAAGGTCAAATTGCAGATGTCTATGAAGGAAGTGGTCAGAGAAAGAAAAGCAGAGCTTGACATCATCAGCATACATAAATGTTGAAGCATAGTTCACGACACTAGGTAAGTCGTTGACAAAGAGGATAAACAGAAGAGGTCCTAAGTGACTGCCTTACGGAACACCAGAAGTTACTTTTATAACATGAGATGTGATGTTCTTGAACAAAGCCCGCTGCGTACGATTCGATAGATATGAAGTCATCCACTGTATGATATTAGGAGGAAAACCCAGAAGATAAAGTTTCCGGAGATGGAGACGATGATTAACAGAATCGAAAGCTTTTCTAAAATCGGTGTAAACTACATCGGTTTGCATTCGTTTTAGATAACCCTTGTGGACGATCGAAGTGAATTCTAGCAGATTGGTTGTTTTAGAACGATATTTGACAAAACCATGCTGGGAGGAGGACATTATGCTTTTGCAATGATGTTGCAGTTGCAATGTAACCAATTTCTCCAGCAGCTTGGGAATAGCAGAAAGCTTAGCAATACCGCGGTAGTTATCTATAAGTATTTTAGAACCTTTCTTATGAAGTGGAATAATAAAAGATTCATTCCATCTCTTAGGAAGGTGTTTTGCATGAAAGGTCCAGAGATAAATTGAATAGGATGGTTAGAGGGTAGCATAGGATATCAGAGCAGTGTCTGAGAATACAGCTCGGGACATTATCGGGACCAGCAGAAAATGAGATATCCAAGGCTGAAAGAGCATTAAAAACATCAAGATGATTAGACAAGTAAATATTGTTTATATACGGAATTTTATAAGGGAATGTAGAATTTAAATTATAAGAATCGGACAAATAAGTTGATTGAAAAAATGAAGCAAAGAGATAAGCAATACCTTGTTCTGAAGAATCAGTAATATTTTTATAAGTTAGGGAAGGAGGAAAAAGACTGGATTTACGTTTCATAATGGCAAACGAAAAGAAGGAGCTCGGATCATTTCGGAAGTTTGCCTTACAATTCATGATGTAACTCTTTTAAAGTTGATTATTAAGATTATAAATTGGTTGCGAATGTAAATATAGTTTGTCTGTTGAAAGAAAGATCCAGACTTAAGAAATATTTTCTAAGCTCTAGATTTCCTGTTCTTAAGACGAGATAGGTGTTTATTAAACCGTGGCGGTTTAATTGATGAAGACGATGAAACTACAGGAACAAATTTGTCCAAGGCATCGTGGATAACATCATAAAAAGAATCAGTAGCAGCATCAATAGAGTTAAAAGGTGAAAGATAATCCCAGTCAAATCCAGCTAAATGATTGCGAAGAGCATTATAATCCGTTTTTCGGAAACATTTAGTACGATACTGTACTAGTACTAGTACGAAACATTTAGTACTGAGTCTTATAGTAAGCATGTATATTAGGGACATCAATTAATACCGAAACCAATAGTGTAGGATGGTGTACGTCCTCAGGAAGAGACAGTGGTGAAGACCGATTAACAGTCACAGAGAATATCCTATTACAGAAAAAAAGGTCTAGGAACCTGCTAAGTATGTTAAGGATGGGTTTAATTTGGAAAAGAGCCATTTCAATAAATGCATCAATAAAGTCGTTTTGACAACTGGCATGCAAGGAATTGTCATCTTCACACGGGATCCAGGAGATTTTGGGAAGGTTAAAATTACCCATAATTGGGACAAAATCAGAGTCACTGACTAATGATAGAACGAACTTAATAGCCTCGAGGTGGTGGAAATATACAGTATCCTCAACCGATGGAGGTATATAGGAACAGGTCATGAAAATATTAGTCGATCCAACAGCTATTTTTAAAGCGATAAACTCGATTCCAAACTGATTCGGGAAAGATTAGTTCGGCTGAGAATTTATTATTAACAGCAATGAGGACACCACCACCGATAGATGGAATCTTTGGAACAATAATTTCATAATCGGAGACAGTGGAATTAAGCCAGGTTTCAGGAAGTGCAATAGCATCAAAATCAAAAGAAGCACTCTTAGTTAAAAATTGGCTCAATTTACCAAGAATACTTCGAACGTTTTGGTAGCAGCAAGATACGTTTTTTCTGTTTTTTGGAGCTGAATCGGCATAGTTGGGATTTAGAGGATGTTTGGCTAAAAATGCATGAATAATACTGTGCTCAGGCCAGGCTGACGGATCAAGTGCTTTTTCAAAGTAGGATTGAGGAATTACAATTTTGAAAGAGGATATACTACGCTTATGTTTAAAATTAAACTTAAAGACCGCTAATTCATTAGGAGCTACCTTAAGATGGTTTAAGAGGTGACTCCTGACATCATCCACAGTGGCATCCGGCATGAGGCGGGATACAAATAAAGCTTTACGAGGTGCAACAGCTCTAAGCGAAAGCCCAGAGGATCTTAACACAGGCGCCATACCCGTGAGAGACCTAGGAGACGGTGCCACAGGAACTTGCAGGTTTTCCAACGATGGAGGATTCAAGACAATAGGTGGACCAAGACTCCTTGACGATTCCATTGGCTGACTTGGTGAATGGATCAGTTCCACAGGCACAACAGAAGGCGAAGTATTAGGCGTTAAAAAAGTATCCGAATGAATCGCTTTGGAATTTTGGAATCGTTTGGAATTTTTCTCCTTGGAAATTCACTTAATAACTTGAGACTAAGGAATTGGGTCTCAAGTGTAAGGAATTGTTTATTAAGTGCAGAAAATTGCTTACGGACATCTAGAAAGCCGTTTCTCGTCTGCTTTATGAAAGTCCGCATCTCAGACTCAATCTCTCTACAGGCAATACAAGACCATGTCAGACCAATATTCTTTGTGTTTAGGCAAAGTCAGACTAAAGAATTAATGAGCAATTGTCCAATATGACCTCTGTGGCATCGCCTCACGTGATCCCAGACCCAATAATTCAAACCCCCGTAACAGTCATCAATCAGGGTAATCAACCTGGTACGAAACAGGTACGAACTGATGCCGCAGTATTAGTTACGGCGGCACCAAAACCCTTGCAGGTGATCCCCCCGTTGAAACACATTTTTGTTTCCCGGCTTGCCTCTGATACTTCTGAGATTGATATCTCGGCTTACATCAAAGCCAAAACAAAAGTCGAAATAATGGTGGTGGATATTACAAAATTTAAATTTTCATACACCAGGCACACGTCATCTTTCAAAATACGTGTGCCCTTGCAGATGTCCAAGACGATTTGTTCCGCCAGCTTTTGGCCAGAGAGCATTTTCGTCCAAGAACATCAGCCAAGTACAGTGAAAACAAAAATAACCAATCCTGTGAGTGTAAGACTCCCACATGTTACGGCCACTAACTTCCACCTCATCTTCTCAGTTTTAAAGACTAATGTCTTCACTAAAATGTACTCATCAGAATACTAGAAGGTTACGTAGTAAACTTCCCAAACTGTATTCTGATAGATCTTTCTTTGCATATCACATTATTGTATTTACAGAAACTTGGTTAAAGCCGGAGATATTTAGCTCCGAAGTTTTTCCTAGTAGGTACACCACTTTTAGATGTGATAGAACTCTGCGAAGGGGAGGAGGAGTGTTAATCTCTGTAGACTGCAAACTCGCTTCTGAAGAGGTAAAATCACAAGAGTGTGGTGACATTGAATTTCTTTGCATCAAAATCACTTTGTCCGATCAATATTTGTATGTTACCTGTTCTTACATACCACTTTCGTCCGAACCGCCAACATACTGGCAACATTTGTCCGCTATTCGTTTGGTTTTCGATCGTTTGTCTGATGGTGACCAGCTGATAGCTCTGGGTGAGTTAAATTTTTTATTTTTTTTTTGGATTGCGCCATTGAGGTGTAAATCTATCCTAGATACTATTGGCCCGTATCAATAGTATGCACGATTCACCGGCGTGTCACCGGTTCCAATGCTCCTCTGATTTCCACATATATTTTATTAGGTGCTCTGGAGCAGGTAGAGCTCCTGATCTTGCACGGTACCTCCTACAATTATAGAGGATGTTCTCTGGGTCCTCGCCTGCTCCTGGGCAGTTAGGGCATTCTGGGCTTTCCTCGTGTCCGATCCTGTGGAGTTACTTCCTATACCCCCCGTGGCCTGAAAGAAACTGGGTAAGTTGGTAACTCACCTGGCCCTTGTCTCTTCCGACCAACTCCTGTAGGTTGGGGATTAGCCTATGCGTCCATCTGCCTTTAGTCGCTGAATCCCACCTATCCTGCCAGGTGGATAATGCCCATTGTCGGAGTACCATACTTCCCTCTTGTTGAATGGATTTGTAGCTCTCCTCCGCTTCCGTTGCCAGAATGTCTATGGGATTCATTCCTGCCAAGACGAGGGCTGCATTCTCCGAGATCGTCTTGAAGCCCGATATGACTCGTAGCGCTGCGAGCCGGTACGACGCCTAACTTCCTCTTAAGCCCTTGGTTTCCTCTGACTGATGCAGCCCATATCGGCGCTGCATACAGTTGGACCGACGTGACGACACTGTCTAGAAGGCGTCTCCTGCCTTCTTTTGGGCCTCCAATGTTTGGCAGCATCCGAGAAAGAGCTCCTTGAATTCCAGCTGATTTTTCGGTCACGTACTCCACGTGAGCTCCGTATGACAGCCTGCTGTCCACCATGACTCCTAAATACTTTATTGCATCCTTGGATCTTATTGAGCAGTTGCCCACTTGGATGGTTATATGTTCCACCTTCTTTCTGCTTGTGAAGAGGACCGCCTCCGTTTTGTGTGCCGCCAAGTCTAGTCCTGAGTCCGCTATCCATGCCGATATGCACTTTATCGCATTTTTCGATCTCCACTTTATCGCATCTCCACTTCTTTGGTTTCCTTGGTCACCACCATCAGGGCAAGGTCGTCCGCGAAGCTGATGAGCTTGCATCCCTCCGGAAGCTCAATCCTGAGCACTTCGTCGTACATGATGTTCCAGAGAAGCGGTCCGAGAACCGATCCTTGTGGAACACCCGCTGTTACCTCGTACCTTTTCGTTACTTCCTCCGTCTCATAAATCAGTGTCCTGTCTGAAAGATGATCGTGTCAATCGTAGAACGTGCCTTCCGGAATCCATATTGGTTCCCTGAGAGCGCTCCCTTCTCCTCAATGGTTTTCGAGATGCGAGTAACAATGGCCATCTTGAGGACTTTCCCTACAGTATCCAAGAGACATATAGGCCTGTATCCTGATGGGTCGTCAGTCGGGTTGTTCCTTTTCGGCAGCAAAATAAGATTTTGCATCTTCCAGTTTTTTGGGAAAGTGCCTCGCTGGAAACACTTGTTGAAGGTCTCTGCGAAGACCTCCGGTTTTTTCACCATTGCCTGTTTTACGGCGGCGTTTGGGATACCTGGGTCTTCCTAGTGCCGATCTTTCTCGCGTAGCTTTTGACCTCCTCTTCCGAAACTGGAGTGAAGGGCTCCGCGTCTCCGTCAATTAGTATTTCCCGCTTGGACGGGTGCTTTGGGTAAAGCGATTCTACTATTTTCCTTAGTAGAATGGGGCATGTTGGCCTAGGGTATTCCTGCCCTTTCATTTTTTTCATGACCACTTTGTAGGCGGTCCCCCATGGGTCCACCTGTGCCTCGTCGCAGATCTTTCTGACACATTCACACTTGCTGGCTTTTATTGCCAGTTTCAAGGCTTTCTTGGCTGCCTTGAATTCCTCCATTTTATTGATCCGATCCTCGGCTCCCCTTGCCTTTTAGTATCGCAGCGCTATGTCCCATCTCGGCGGGGCATAGCAGCTATAAAAGGTAACACCCTTAATGCAGGCTCGGACAAAGCCTTCGCAGGGTGTCCCAGTGTCCTCCGTCTCCGTCGACCATAGGGCCGCTCCCTTGCAGCTGCTTGCAAGCCATCCATTTCCTGGGCTGCTCCTGTATGGCTCCGAGATGAGAACGACCTGTATTCCCCCGTCTATGACCGCCTCCCTTAGCAGCAATTGTGCTGCCTCGCAATGGTTGAGATTTAACTGCGTGCATCTAATTTTTTCTTCGTATTTAAGAGGGCGCTCCTAAATATCGGACTCTTTCCACTTCCAGCCACGTATCCCGCGTCCTTCCCAGCGTTGATGCAGAACGCGCATTTGGGTTCCTCCGCGCAGTTTTATGCCATATGCCCGTCCTTTCCGCATTTTCGGCACATGCGTGAGTGATCGATGGCGCTCTGGCATTGTTTCGCCATGTGTCCGAACTCCAGACACCTATAACATTTTGTAACTCGGGTCCTCTCCCTGAGTCTGCATCTCACCCAGCCTACTTTTACCCAACCTATATCTATGAATTTCCTAGCGCTCCCAGCAGGCAGCTGTCTGCGTTTGCCCAAATAACTTCCTTAAAAGGATGTCGGTCTCTGGCAATCCTGGCGTTTCCACCAGCTTCCCGATCGCTTCAGCGATTTTCTATACCTATGACCTCCTCCCTTGTAGTGATCTCGTCCAGATCTCTGCACTCGATCTCAATCTTGCGCGACAGAGAGCGCACTTCCACCTGGTCTCCGATCGATTGGATTGGCTGGTGGATGGACCTCCTTTTTCCATCCTCCAGCATCTCCACCAGCAGCGCGATCTTCTTCCCGAGATCCTCCAACGATGCTTTACCCATCTCCTTGGTTCCGCTCCTGCATTGGTCCACGCAGATCCCTGAAATGGGAAGGGGGCAACGTCCAGCCTGCTGCTGGGCCAAACAAACACTTGGCCAGCACCGCCTGCAAGTATGCCATTGTGCCCCTGTCCTGATCCATCGGGTGGGCGCTTTTATGGCTTTCTAAGGGTCACGTTGTGCTCAAAAGCTTGGCTTACGTGCTTTGCATCCGCTGGCCTTTCGTTTCACTTTAGTGGGTGGCCACGCTCGCGTCAGTTCCGGAGAAATTTCTTTGGAAGAGCTAAAAAGGAGTGACCGGGAGACCTCCGTCTCTTACCTTGGCGTTGGCGCCATCGATCCGGGTGCGTCGGATGATCCCGGATTAGGGAGATTCGCAGTGGGCCTCGACCCATCAGACCCAGGTAAGGCCTCTGCGCACCTGGTGGACATCTTTTTATCTGTTATTTACTCGCGCAGGACCTGTATTTGGGTTGCGCTTCGAGGAGCGCCACACCGCACGTCTGTTCACTTTCACCTTCCTCCCTTTAACACACCTCCTCCCTTGAACACTGGGTGACTTTAATATCCGTCTTTACAGCTTAACACCCACCACGACTTTCCAGCGGGCATATTCGACATGTCACTCGGGCATATTAACCACGTTACAAATTCTTTAGGTCGGCTGTTGGACTTATGTTTCGTTTCTGATCCTTATGGAATTAATCATTCCAGAACTTTGCCCCTTTCTAACCCTGAGAATCCATACCTTCCCACTCTTGAGGTTTCAATCGAAAACAATTCCTTAATTGACCTTAAGTCTACACTTAAATCTCATAAAGTTCGTTTCTTCCGTAAGGCTGACTTTTTGAAATTAAATAAGTTAATTTCGGAATTTGATTGGTCTGATTAACTGGCATGTGAGGATATAAATATCGCACTACAAAAATTGTATTTCACTTTAAACTTATTTTTCGACGCTTGCGTACCGTGGAAATATCTGTCCGCTTCAAAGAATCCGCCTTGGTATACAAGGCACCTTATAAATTTAAAGAATAGTATGTGTAGACTTTTAAATAAACATAGATTATTTGGCTGTACAGTTAGTTATTCAAGTAGCAAAATGTTCAGTTTACTCAGGATTCGAAGCAGTTTTATAACTTTGTAACATAGCTTGCAAATAACTGTTAACCGTTTTAACCATTTAACTGTTAGCCGGAGAGCAACCGAAAAAAAAGCATGCCGTTTCGGTTTCTCTCTGAGCAGTAGACTTTGTTTCGTTTTGTTTCGGTTTTTTGTTGAACGAATTACGATGAGCCAATCATGAAACTCTCGTCTACCAAACATCACAATGAGAGATTCGAGTGACGCTCGCGGAGAGACTCAGTAAAAGACCGATTGACTGAAAAAGTTAGCGCAAAAAGTCTTTTCAATAATTTGTTTTCGTTTCGCTGCACAGTGGTACATGGTACATGCAATTTTCACGAAAAAAATTCTCAAAATTTTAAACGTGAATTTTGCAAATTTCAAACTAATATATTGATTATTTTAATTAAAAAACAAGAAAAGAAAGCTAACTTCGGGCGGAGTCGAAGTTTATATACCCTTGCAGTTGAGTCGCAGTCCGCTAGGCGCCACGCATCTTATATTATTGGATATATAGCAGATCGTATAAAGTCGGCCGATACTTATGAAATTTGGCAGATTATTTTGTCCAAAGTAGAATCTGTACCAAGTCCCATCTTTCTAACTTAAAAAACACCAAAGTTATGCCAATTCCGATCCTTATGAAATTTTGTACATAAGATATGTTAGTCAAATATAATATGTGTGGAAAGTCCCAACCCAAAACAACGAAGTTATGGCATTTCCGATCAATCAGTTATATGGCAGCTATAGGATATAGTCGACCCATCCCGGCCGTTCCGACTTATGTACTACCTGCAAGGAAAGGAAGGATGTGTGCAAAGTTTCAACTCGATAGCTTTAAAACTGAGAGACTAGTTTGCACAGAAACCGACAGACAGACGGGCAGACGGACCGACGGACAGACCGACAGACGGACAGTCGGACATGCTTATATCGACTCAGGAGGTGATCCTGATCAAGAATATATATACTTTATAGGGTCGGAGATGTCTCCTTCACTGCGTTGCACACTTTTGACCAAAATTATAATACCCTCTGCAAGGGTATAATGAATAGTTTTTTTTTTAAATTTATTTATTTTGAGTTAAGCTTAACATCTAATATAAAAAATATAATTTAATATAACATATATAATTAAATATAAAAAATTGATGCACCTTTTTATTAATTTCTCGTCCCATTTTCAATAAATTTGATGAATCACTGTTTACAAGAGAGATTTACAAAGCAAATTGACAAGTTGAGCCCACGAAACTTCACATACACATATACATGCACAAAAGACTTTTTGAATCGTCGAACGCAAGCAAACAGTCCTAGAATGAGCAGACCAAACGAAAACAGAAAAAAATGTTCTTCGACTGAGCGCGAGCAAAATTTGTATATGAGCAACTCAGTCGGTTGCTCTCAGACTTTTTGCTCAAAGTCACAGTGACAAGCACTTATTTTGAGACCGCACGAATCGGTTAACAGTTATTTGCAAGCTATGCTTTGTAAATTCTAAGCGTAAACATGTATCTATTCCCCCACTGCTTACGCTACAGAACTCTTATGCGAACAATGTCCAGGCAATGTCCGATCTCTTTGCACAGTTTTTTCAAACTACGTATTCCTAGCAGCAGTTTCCCTCAGGCTCACACTTATAATATCCAATCAGCCAACCTTATATTTTGCCCATCTTTCGATCAAAGTGGTGAGTTATCGGATCTTCTTAAGGTCAAGCCCGTGTATTCGCCAGGCCCCGATGGAGTACCAGGCTGTGTTCTGAAGAACACGAGGCTCTGTGCAAACCGCTCGTTAAACCCTTTAATCTATCGCTAATCCTTCATTATTTGGCTGCATAAAAAAGGGGAAAAATCCGACCGAGAGGCATCTCTAAATTGTCAGCAATTCCAAAGCTTTATGAAAAACTTATCACTCCACATTTGCAACACCTATGTAGTTCAATAATAACTCCGTGTCAGCATGGCTTCATGAAGCGCCGCTCCACCACTACCAACTTACTGGAGCTAACATCTTTTATCACGGATGGCTTCCAGAATGGCTTACAAGCAGACGTCATTTA
Organism: Drosophila pandora; assembly: GCA_021223865.1. Taxonomy (NCBI): domain Eukaryota; kingdom Metazoa; phylum Arthropoda; class Insecta; order Diptera; family Drosophilidae; genus Drosophila; species Drosophila pandora. Next base: position 825,563 of record JAJJHT010020270.1, read on the forward strand.
CACTGACTTCAGTAAAGCATTTGACTCTGTTAACCATTCGTTTCCTATAAGTAAACTTAGTCTTTTGGGATTCCCAACTCGTCTTCCTATCTGGACTTCGAGCTACTTATCTGGGATAACCCAACGTGTCTTCTTTAAAGATGTTACCTCGCGTTTAGTCCGCGCCACAAGAGGCCATCTTGGACCCCTACTTATTACACAGTTTATTAACGAAATAACCTAAAGCTTAATGGATCGAAATGTAAACTCATGTCTTTTTACCGATCTAGTCCTCACCAGGCTATGTACTTTCTCTATGGGAACGCCTTTGAACGATTAACTCAGGAAAACGATCTATGTGTCCTATTAGATTTGAGACTCTAATTTACCGACCATATATTTGGTTAATAAAGCTATGGGTATGCTTGGTTTTATTAAAAGATGGTCAAAAGAATTTAATGACCCGTACATAACTAAAACGTTATATACATCACTGGTCCGTCCGATTCTTGTGTATGGGTGTCTGGAGTCCTCAATATGGAGTACACCAAGATAACATTGATGACAAAATTTCTTACTTTTGCTCTTAGGGGACTTAATTGGGATGCAAATCTTTACCTCCCCTCTTATAGTAGTAGACTTTTACTAATCAACTCACCATCATTAACGAACCGTAGAACGATGCTGGGTGTCATGTTTCTATATAATCTTATTAATGGAAATATAGACAGCCAGCATTTACTAACACGTGTAAATTTTAAAGTTCCTAGTAGAAGGACTAGAAACTTTCGTCCTCTACTCCTCAGCCATTGTAGTTCGACATATGCCCAACACGATCCTTTCAGGATATTATGTTCGGACTACAATGGTCTCTACCACATCTTGTCACTTTGCTCCACTAAAAATCTTAAATTGCTTGTATTAACCGCCTTATCTGTGCAACACTCTTCCTCGTGATATCTTTCTCCTACTCTTCGCTTAACTATCTCGGATCTATTCCCGAGCCGTACGTTAAGTAGCAGCCGTCCTCGGTCGGTTGGACGGGAGGTGGGCTGTACGTATGCAGTGGGTACGTATGCAGCGCACAAAAAAAAAGGGGGACTAGCCATAATATAGGCAATTAGGTAGAGGAGACCCCACCTGGAGGGGTACCAGTTCGACGTGGAAAAAAAGAGTGACTAGCCATAATAGAGGCAATTAGGCAGATAAGACCACACCTGGAGGGATACTAGTTCGACGTGATCACTGAATATAAGGCACTGAAATGGTCGAACAATATAGAGAGCCCACTGAGAAGGATTGCGAGATGGGTCTTTGAGCTGCAACAATACAACTGTAAGGTAAGCTGAATGTGGTTCAGGATGCAATTTCCCGCCAACCGATAATAGAAAATTAAGAAGTGCCTTAGCAAGCGAAGACATTGAAGGCATTTGGATAAGCAAACTGAAGAAGAAAATACGAGAAAACCCTCAGTAATGTCCAGAGTACATAGAAGAAGCTGGCCTGGTTTACCGACAAGTTGCTCATAGAGTCGGAAGCGAAAAAGTGGCATCATGGAAGCTGTGTGTACTGGTGGAGATGAGACAGCCGGTGCTGATGGAGAACCACGACGCATCAACAGCGGGACATATAGGCGGAAGAAAAACAATTGCAAGGATAGTAGTAAGGTACTTCTGGCCAGGGATGCAAAGGGACATATGGAAGTATGTCAGACAGTGCGAAACATGCATGCGGTACAAACCAAGTCAGATGCAGGCCGCAGGGAAAATGCGGACACAAATCCCAGAGGAGGCATGGGCGACGGTATGTGCGGATTTTGTAGGACCTTTCCCGAGGTCCAAGCATGGGAACACTATGCTGTTGGTGATGATAGTCTGATTCTCGAAGTGGACGGAGATGGTTCCAATGCAGAAGGTCCCAAGGCAGAGAGCCAAGAATGCCAAAGGCATTGTTGGCACTTAGTGCCAAGACTTAATAACCTATATTCACACTTAGTAATCTGATCTAATCAATATTCATGAACATGTCGCAATAAGCAATGATCAGACCCACTAACCTATTGGCACACCTAGTAATAATTAGCTATAAGCATGAAACAATATCCAACCTAATAACCCAGCACTTGTAGATGGCGCCAGAAGTGAAAATCAGCAGTATTAGCGGGAAAAATGAGGGACTGACCGAAGGAAGCAAATTCAGCTAGCTAAGCCAAAATGCATGTACAAGCAATGCATGAACAAGCAATCTGAGTCAGCAGACTCAGAGGTGGGTGACACTAGCATTAACATCGGTATTAACACGTTCATAACATTGACCTCCCCTAGACTTAGTTATGTATTGTTTAGCATCTTATAGAAGAATTGTTCTTCTGAAATAAAGATAGTTGCGAATACAGAGTAGAAAAACCAAACCTTAAAACCAACCTACTTCGAGTGATCCTGTGTAAAACGGACCACAATTGGGACTCTCTTAAAACTATCTACTTCGAGTGGCTCCTGTGTAAACGGACCACAAGTAGAACTTCGTTATCTAATCTTCTTCGAGTGTTACTCCGGTGAATCGGACCACAAGTAGAAACCGAGTGTTACTCCCGTGAAACGGACCACAAGTAGGACCGGACGATAAGGAATCAGCCGAAACCACGTACCATCTGTACTTGAGGAGAACCAACCCCAGGACTTCAAGTACCAAGACTCCAGCCAGATCACAGCAAGCGCCTGGTCATCTCGATCAGTTCCGTGCATAATCCAGGTACATTTAGTCTGAATTCTGATACGTTTTTTGTCTACGGCTCCGGGACCTACCGTTATGATCGCGAGTTTAAATTCAACTTAGTTGCCGCACAACGCTCTACAGGCGAACAGGAGCATCACGCCCTCAGAAAACACAGCGAAGCTCCAAAAAGTATTTAAGCTGGTGCGAAGGAACATGGAGCGAGCAGCGCAGGAGCAGACTCGGTCTCCTAGAACCTGAGGAGGTGGGAGTGGAGCCCAAAAATTGCACCATTTGTACAAAGCGGCCGAAGGATTCGCCGCGGCCGATCCAAAATAATCCCGAATAAAAAGTACATAAAAACTAAGAGCTTGCGCAGAAGCTCCACCAAAGCTCCCAAAGTGCATGCGCTACAAAAGAACAACAAAGGGCATGCGAATCTGGGAGAACCAAAGAATATGGAACAGCTGATAACGGGCAATTAGTGGACCGCTGCGGCTAGTTACACTGACAGAATTAATTAGTAATAATTATGATATTTGAAGCTGGCAAAAGTCCCAACATCCTTCCTCCCGTTGAATTTCAACTTTCAACAAAAATCCTTAGGGGCATGGGACAGCTTCATCACATAATATTGCTGATGATCTCAAGGTCCATAATTTTCAGTTGCAAGCTTTCGTGTCCATCCGGACACAGAGATTGCTACCACCTTGGCAGCTGCAGACGGCGGCAGCAACGAAGCGGACGACCTCCCCCCATTGGAAGGGTGCAGGTTAGAGTCCAGAATGGAGTCACTCCTGGGCGCTGACTTAATCGGCAGCGGTGACAATAAAACAAATCCCTGGCCAGATGAGGGATTAAGGACAGCAGCTTCAGAAAATCAATCGCAGACCACGGGGGCGACCACGGGGGGAGCGGGGGGTTGGCGGGGCACTGAAGAGATGCATTTGGCCACGTCCTGACTACCGTGATCGTTGTTCAGGTTTTGCTCCAATTCCAAATCACGAGAACTCGATTGGATGTCGCGGTCCACCGGGGAATCCTGACTGCATGAGCGACGATTTTCCAACAGACCACCATGCACCTTCATAGCAGCTATGGATGGTTCTGTCATTGACGGAGCAATGGGAGCAGTGGTGCCGTCGAGACGCGTGGAGTGTTCAGGAACCCTCATGGAGTACCCTTCCATTCCCGCCTGAATATCAACGCGCACATCAGCGGCAAGCTGGGAGAACTTCAAGTATAATTCGCTTCCAATTTCACTAGAGCTCGATCGCTCTAAATCATCCTAGAGTGTGGTGAATTTCTTGCGCAACAAAATTTCCAGCGGCTCCAATACCATGATGGTCAAATCGACTTCTGCACTGCAGCCTTGACCTAATGATGCAGGGCTTCTCTCCTGGTAGGTCACCTCTGCTCTTCACCGCAAAAGCCTTTTCCTGCTTGCAAGAACCGCGGCACTAGCTAAGTATCAAGACTCCATTATGTAAGTTTTCGTGAAAGGGGCAACGTAATGGAAACAAAAGAAACTAGTTTAAGCACAAACGATCACAAATCAAACAGAGCGCGAGCACGTCGGGGTCACCAAATGTTGAGCTATCAGCGTTTTAATAGCGGCCGAATTAATAAGACGAGGTTCAATTTATATTTTTATTTATTCAATTTAACCGCAAAACAAATGCCGCGGCCGATCAAAAACAATGCCGAATAACAAGTACAAGTAACAAGTAAAAGCTAAGAGCTTGCGCAGAAGCTCCACCGAAGCAAGTCTGACTCCATTCTGGACTCTAACCTGCACCCTTCCAATGGGAGGAGGTCGTCCGCTTCGTTGCTGCCGCCGTCTGAAGCGCCAAGGTGGCTGCTGCTCCACCCGTTAAGGCTCCCGATCCTGCAGTCGAAAGGTGCACAAAACCTAATGGTCTTAATGATCCTTCTCCAATACCTGTAATTTCTTTTCTATAATTTGGGTCGAAATTAGGAAATAGGTCGGAATTTTCTTTTACTACGGATATATCTGATCATGTGTCTATTAAAAATGGTAATTTAATAATAAGAATATTTGAATTGAGATTGATTTGATAAACCGAATTTTCTATTGGTCCGAAGTTCGAAGGGTTCTTCCTGATTATTGCTAGGGTTATAGGAAAGACTTATAAGAAGGTTTCGCTTGTTATTATAGTTGTAGTTATTACCGCCATGGGAATTACATCTATAGCTTTCATTTCCTCTTCCAAAGTTGTTATCTTGACCATTAAGATAATAATAAGTTCGATTGTGATTATAACCACGACCAGTGCCTCTCCTGCGGTAATTACCTCGGTTGTAGCCACCACGGTATAGTTGACCCCTGCTGGAGTACAAGATGGAGCTTGAGCTACCTATCGTCTCAGTACTGCACTGGATGTTATTTGTAACAACGTCATTCTTCGTTGACAATGTTCCAGCCTCCAAAAATTTTTTTCAGTTTTCATGGTTCAGTTTTCATCATGGTTCCTGTAGCTGGTTCCTTTAGTGCTGAACTTGTCGGCATGTTTACTGGTAGTTCTTCATCGATGTATAAAGCTGCAATTAGCTTCCTTGAGCGTATTTCGGATGTTAATCTGTTCACTTGCTCGATAGTTCCGTGGTTTTTTTGGAAGCCAAATTGGTGTGCCGGGATAATTTTGCAAGCTTCCAGATGTGGGGTTATTCCAGTTAGCAAGCATTTTTCAAACAATTTAGACAAACAAGATATAGGGCTTATTGGTCTGTACGATGACGGTGTTATGTGGTTTTTTCCAGGCTTTGGTATCATTATAATGATGTATTTCTTCCACTTTTTTGGTAAATAGCCAAGATTAATGATATAATTAAATAGTTTGCAGACGACCTCTAGCGCATTTTGGAAGTTCGATCAGCATATTTGGCGTCAGTAAATCACCACCGGAAGCCTTTTTTGGTTTTAGCTCTCTTATGACTTTTTCGATTTCGTTCGGCCGAAATGAGGGTGCAGTTGACTGAGGGGTAGCCTCTTGCTGAATGACTGGCAGAAGGAATGAATTTGAGACAGGGTTTGGCTGGAAGGCACTTTCGAGATGCGTAGCGAATGTTTCAGCTCGGTCATCGTCGCTGCGAGCCCAGCATCCCGAAGAATTTTTTATCGGGGTGGTCGTTTCGATTGGGGGGCTGAGATTTGGGTGGGCACTCCATAGAGGATACTTTGTGCTTGTCGGTGAAAGATTCTGGATGTACCTCAGCTGTGCGTCTTCTTACTGTTGGTGAAGAGCCTGGTCGAGTGATCGTGTTGCTTCCTTAAGGCGTTGCTTTGAAGCTGGTGATCTTCTGTTTTGCCAATCACGACGAGTGCTCCACTTTTCTCGCACGAGCTGTTCGATTTGTTGATTAGATTTGTGGTATTTGTTTCGGTCTACTTCCTTCCCTTGACGAGTAGAGATTTTGACTGCCGCAACGAGTACTTCTTCCAGGGCGCTCGTTGTGTAATCGATGTCCGATTCCATGTTAAACTCCGGGGCGAGTTCTATGTGAGCACTCACGTACTTTTTGTATTTAAGCCAGTTCGTTTTGGGCGATGTCAGGCTGAGGGGGTGTTCAGTCATTTCTGGGCTTTGAAGAAGCGTTAAAAGCACAGGCGATGATAAGGTGGTCTGATTATAAGTCCGGGACTGTTTTGGCTCTTATTAGATTGCAAGGTATGTTTTTTGTCACTGCAAAATCAATAAGGTCTGGGAGCTTGCGTGGGTCGGTTGGCCAGTATGTGGGACTTCCAGGGGAAACATAGTCCAGTTTATTTCTCACATTTATAATTGCATTGTACAATTGCCTTCCTCTGGGAGTCACTAGACGTAAAACGATCCCCAAGTGAGTTGTAGAAGTCCATAATGTAGTATGCACATATATTGAATACCCACTGTACCGAAAATACTTAAAGGGTACACACTGTAACACTTTGTTGCAGTGTTTACATATTTCAAAATCCCGGTCATAACTCCTAAGTGGCCGAAATATGATCCGATCGTTATGGCTTAGCCCACACACGGTAAATGCTAGCGTCGGCATAATTGCAACGAACGGACAGCATATGCATACCCCTCGCGCCTACACTTGAGAGCGCATAGCAATATACATAAGTATATAGATACGTAGCCGTCTCTCTGCCGCTGCCTGCGAGCAGCGCAGCTATGAGACTTAAAGAATATTGTAAAAAATCAGAGACATTTCGATCGTTGGAGCGGCACCATTGCTGCTCCAATAAAATAAACTCCAATAAAATAAACTCCAATAAAATAAACTCCAATAAAATAAAACCAAACGTATTTCATGGCGACCGTGACATGAGTCCTGGAAGACTTAGGAAGATATTCGGAACCAAGGCTAAAAAGGAACCAAAGGATGGAAAATGCAAAAGGAAAAATACATCTTACGAGAAAAACGTCTGAGTGAGTAGAGTGTGCACAATGGTATGTGGAGGTCTAAAAAAAAAAACAACAAAAGAATAGCCCGCATAAAGTGGCTACTATTTGCTCAATCAACACCGCCCGCATATTTTTTTTGATTGCACTGCGATGCATATTTTTTTTATATTCATAATATAATATTTTGTAAAATTGAGCGGAACCTTTTCTGCTCGATTAGACGTGTAGCCTGTAAAGCTACGCAAAAAACTAGGTAGGAAGCTTGTTAACTTAAATGCGAAGTAATGCGATAAGTAAATTTTCAACAGAAGATCTTTATAATTTTAATGAAACACAAATAAAAGTATATGCAAAACCCACCAAAATGACGTTGGACATAAAAACAGTGGATTCCACTGCCAATGTCATCAACAAGGTAGAATCTACCAACGTTGATCTATATTGGGTACATGTACTTTTAGTAATCATTGTCGTTATTATGTGCGCCGCTGTTTTTTATAAGATTTACAAGCTGCATAATAATTGTCTGAAAAAAAGGTATATGAGCCGGGGAAATGACCTGGATAAAATATAAGCAGCAAAATAAATAAAAATAAGAAAAAATACATATAGCACAAACAACCGATTACACATAAATGTTAACACGGTTAGGAAGCATGTTGGCCGTCAGCCAATCGGGTACAACAGGGGGAGAAACGCATGAGCTCATGTGCCGTAACTGTGTACACCGATGGTAGTGCGACTATACTCTCCACGTGAGGGCGGCTGGTAACAGGTCCCGGTTAGGTCATGTCTCTGCCGAGGATGCTGGCTAATTGTAGTCGGGCGGGGAGAAGAAAACTCCCTTCCTCAAATCACCCCAATCCAAGGTGGAACAGCATATGCCGAGGGATGCATGTCCGGGGGATGCACGGACGTTAATATGCGGACTCTGGGGGACCGGCCGACCCCTCAGTTTTAGCCAGGCTTATCATGACAAGCGGGCTATGTCATGATGGACGAACCCCTTCCCGCCTACTCGTGGGTCCAAAAATGAACAACAACAATATAACAAAAAAAACAAACAGTGGAGAACGGAACTCCCTAAGAAAGTCCGGAAATGGGATCTCGGATCCGTCAATCTCCAAGGCAGATAGAGGCCAAAGAGATGCTGGGATGGCGAAGCTCCCCACTGAGGGACAACATCCGGAGGCGAGCGGCGCCGGTGTAGGGGGAGATGCCAAGGCACCGACCCCCAAAACGGGGCTCACTATGGGACCACCGAACGGTGTGGGGGGCAAGATCCCTGAATCGAGCTCCTTTCGCACCGGCGGCAACCCTAAGGAAGGCCCCGGTCCGACGACTGCTGGCCCCCTGCAGCGGAAGGGCTCCTATAAAGATAGGAGGAGAGCGGCCTTCATCCTAATGAGGGCAGACCCATCGGCGGAGTCCAATCCCGATCAGGCTGAAATTATAAAGTGGGCGAGGGAAATCCTGCCTGACTTTCAGCCAGCAAGAGCGGGAGCCAGATTGGACCCAAAAAAGCCGACAGGAGTAGGCGACTCTGCCAAGGAGAGTGCACAGAGTGCGAAAAGGCAGAGGTCGACCGACGGTGGAGCGCCCCTAGCTAAGAAGAAGAAGGTGCAGACACAGAGTAGCAGATCCTTCGCCGAAGTTACCAAGGGCAGGACCATCATTGGGGTCATTGATAATGGCTCCAAAGATGGCCTGATCCCCAAGGAGCTTTGGCGTAAGGTAGTGAATGAGCTGCATGGGCGCTTCATGGAGGAGATGCTCAAGAGCGGAGGACCTCCACCGGACTGCGAAGACGCAGGGTGGTACCAGGGTAGCATCAAGGTGATAGCGTGCCAAGATGCGAGGTCTGTAAGCCTCTACAAGCGAATGATTGCGTCGCTTGGGGAGGTTTACCCAGGAGCCAGATTGGAGGCGGTGGACTGGGACAAGATCCCCAGCAAACCGAGGGCCCGCGTATGGCTGACAGAGAAGCCGGCGGACCCTGACACCATTCTGGCCATGCTTAAAATCTGCAATCCCACACTCCCTACGGCGGACTGGAGGGTCGCCAAGGTGGAGGAAGCAGTGGGACTGAGAAGGCAGGTTGTCCTCACTCTTAATGAGGAGACTGCGAAGATCCTGGAGGGTGCCGGTAGCCGTATCAAATACGGGTTCGAGCACGTTGCGGTGAGGATCTACAAGTCGGATGCGAAGAGTAAACCTGGAGGCATCGACTTGGAGATGGACGCACAGGAGCTAGACTCGGGGGAACCGACCAAAGAGGTCCGCCCAGAAGGAATGTCGGATGTGGAGGAGGACATTCTGGAAGGGTACACCTCAGAGGAGAGTGACCTGGCGAGGGCTCTTGGAGGCGTCGGCATGGAGGAGGACTCTTTGCTGGGCTCCGACACCGAGGCGGAGGTTACTGTGGTGGAGAATCTAAAGGATGTCCCTGACATTCCTGCAGATAAACCTCCATCACAGTAAGGTGGCATCCGCCGCCCTCCTGCTCCATCTTGCAGAGGATGGAGCTGACGTGGCCCTCATCCAAGAACCCTGGATCCACGGAGACAGGATTCTCGGTCTGGGGGCGTCGGACTTCAGGCTGTACACAGCCGATGTAACAGGTAAAAAGCGAGCATGCATACTCGCAAAGAAAAGCCTTAATACCTTCTTGCTACCAAATTTCAGCAATGAAGATCACGTAGCCGCATCGATAGAGGGCCCAGACGGCCATCTAAGAATATGCTCGGCATATATGGGTCACGACCACCTAGGACCTCCACCCCATTCGCTACTCAGGCGGCTTGTGGAAGACAGCGAAAGGAAGGACATCGACCTAATAATAGGATGCGATGCCAACGCTCATCACAGTCAGTGGGGAAGCACTGACACAAACGAGAGGGGTGAGTCAATCTTCGATTTTATCCTCAGCTCTAAGCTTTTAGTGGGTAACAGAGGTTCAGAACCCACTTTCGTAGCCAAGAACAGAAGGGAGGTTCTTGATGTCACACTATTCTCGCACTCCCTGGCTGATGCAATCACCAGCTGGAGAGTCCTTGACAAACACTCATTTTCAGACCATCGCTATATTGAGATAGTAGTAAATTTTGAAAACTTCACCAAGCAAGCAGTACGAAATCCTAGGAAGGCAAACTGGGAGCTCTATAAAAATATACTAGATAGATCCTTAGGCGAACCGCCTTCGGAGACCATCGAGACCTATGAGGGGCTTAACGCCATGGTAGACAAGCTTACTGCGACTAGTGCAAAAGCTTACCACAAGGCCTGCCCCAAAAAAAGGATAGGTAGCAACAGATCGAAGAAGCCTCCGTGGTGGACCTCGTCTTTAGCCCCTTACAAAAAAAATGCACGTAGGGCCTTCAACCACGCGCACCGTACCAACACAGACGAGGCGTGGGAAACCTATAAAGCTGAACTTAGGCAATATAACAAAGAATTGCGCAAGGCAAAGAGGGTTGCCTGGGCCAATTTCTGCACCAACATTCAGGAGACATCAGAGGCCGCCCGCCTAAGAAAGATTCTCTCTACTACAGCCCCCATCGCAGGTTACATTAAGAACACGGAGGGGTGCTGGACAACCTCAAGCCTGGAAACCCTGGAGACCCTTATCAACGCACACTTCCCGGGTTGCTCTTCGGAAGGAACAACCCAGGTGATGCGTAGCCAGGGTCATCAGGGCGCGCTCAACTACCTACTTAGTGACAGAAACATGAAATGGGCAATGGACAGTTTTAAACCCTTCAAATCTCCGGGACCGGACGGTATTCTACCAGCTCAGTTATCCAGAGCCGGTATTAACCTAAGGAAATGGATTAAGAAAATCTTCAGCACAGTCTTCACTACTGGTATGATACCAAAGGCATGGCTGTGCACGAAGGTTGTATTCATACCCAAGGCGGGGAAACCATCCCACTGCACCCCCAAGGACTTCAGACCTATAAGTCTGTCTTCCTTTCTCCTTAAGACGATGGAAAGACTCTTAAGTCTCCATCTACAACTTAGCATTAACCAAAACGACATCTCATGCTCTCAGCATGCCTACAAAAGGGGCAGATCAACAGAAACAGCCCTGCACGATATCACTATGATCGCCGAACGAGCGATTAATTTTAAGGAATACGCACTTGTGGCTTTTCTAGACATAGAAGGGGCCTTCAATAACATCCTACCGTGCTCAATAATCGACGCACTGACGGGACTTGGAATAGACAATCGATCAACTCACCTAATACGACAGATCCTGGTTAACAGGAGTGTCGAGGCTACACTTGGAGGTTCGACTATTCGAAGATACGTCAAGAGGGGCACCCCACAAGGAGGTGTACTCTCACCACTACTCTGGAACGTGGCGGTTAACAGCCTACTACGTTCCTTAGAGGGTGGCGGATGTAAGATCATTGCGTACGCGGACGATGTTGCTATTGCCTTCGTGGAGAAATTCCCACAGACGCTATGCGACCTAATGACAGGGAAGCTCGAAGTTCTGTCGGCCTGGGCGCAAAAGAACGGGCTGGGAGTCAACCCATCCAAGACAGAGCTCGTGCTGTTCACCAGGAAGTACAAAATACCTAACTTAAGACTTCCGAAGCTCCTAGGAGAAACACTAACTCTTAGTGATAGTGCGAAGTACCTAGGTATCACACTAGACAGGAAACTGGACTGGAAGTTGAACACCGCTGAAAGGACTAAGAAAGCGGCAATAGCACTCTATACCTGCCGCAAGGCGGTAGGCCTGAAATGGGGAATGTCCCCGAAGGAAGATGCAGCGCATGGCGGAAGTCTGTATGACAGGCAGTCTACGCACTACGCCTAGTGATGCCCTAGACACTATACTTGACCTACTACCAGTTGAACTGATGGGGGTAAAGACAGCTACTCTGGCAGCAATAAGACTGCGGGAGGCAAACCTATGGAGCAAAAATAGTTTCGGTCATACCAGACTGGACCTACAACATTTCATGCCTGAGGGGGGTACGGATTACTGTGTGCCCGTCGACCAACCCACTACTAACTACAAAGTCTTAATCCCCTCGAGGGAGGAATGGGAAGCCCAGATACCGGGACCGGAGGGCTCCATTCATATCTATACAGATGGATCAAAACTTAACGGCCAGGTGGGAGGCGGTTATTTTTGCGAGCATCTGAGCCTAAAGGAGTCCTTCAGACTCCCTGACCACTGCAGTGTGTTCCAGGCTGAAGTAGTAGCCATTAAGGAAGCACTTGAATCCCCAGCTCTAAGGGGAAATCGGGGTACAATATGTATCTTCTCAGATAGTCAAGCAGCGCTCAAGGCACTTGACGGATTCGCATCCAACTCCAGGACAGTCAATGACTGTCGCAGATCTCTCAACGAGATGGCTGAACAGCTTGACATCTACCTCATCTGGGTTCCCGGTCACAGGGACCACGAGGGAAACTGTGCTGCAGATGAACTAGCTAGGGCAGGGACTACCAACCCTCTCCTACCGGAGAAAGAACTTGTAGGCATACCCTTGGCTACTTGCAGGCTAAAGTGCAGGGAGTTTTTCGACCTGGCAGCCAATAGGAAATGGAATATTCTCCAGACCTGTAAAACATCACGTTTGATCTGGCCGACACGCTCTCAGAAAAGATCGGCGAGACTCATTGCTCTGACTAGACCGGAATGCAGCCTAGCGATTGGGGCAATCACTGGGCACTAGCTAATAGGTGAGCACGCGGCCAGGCTTGCAGTCCCTCACAATGATTTCTGCAGGAGCTGCAGGGATGAAGAGTAGGTAGAATCGGTATCGCACCTCTTATGCCACTGCCCGGCACTTGGACGCAGCAGGCTCAAACACTTCGGGTCCCAAGAACTCTCGGACCTTAGCGATCTCTCAGAGATCTCTCCACGCGGACTGGTCGCCTTCATAAAAAAAAGCAGGCTGGGACCATGGGCCGCCATAGGAAGTCTAGGCATTTATACGCACCCTGGTAGACAGGAAGGGGGGGGGTAGCATCTCGGTGAAACCCTTGCTCCAGCGGCAGCACAAGGAGCCCTTGCGGCTCAAGTGGAAGTGAGGGGGTGTTCTATGACCCCCTTGCATCACCGCCCTAACCTAACCTAACCTAGGAAGCATGTTGAAATATTAGTAGAATGCTTTAATGAAGCACGAATGCTAATACATAAACACAGGGAAAGGTTAAATCAAGATCATTGGTAACAGGTATCGAAACTTTTGATTCGACTACGATCTAATTTAATATTTGTTAAACAAAAGTACAGATTTCTAAACTGTCTAAAAACTGTCTTTCTAAAAATCGGTTCCAACCGTTTTAAACACCCCAATAGCAGTTGATACTGCACCTGACTCAGAATCAACAGAAGCGAATGAATCAGAGTCAGAAGATATTCCCAAAGTAAACCTCAAAATAGAGGATGAAGATTTGAATAGTCTTACTATTCCAGCGGTATACACTGATCTGGACAATTCAACAGATTCAGATACCTCCAGTGTAATAGAAAACAAAATAATTAACTTTGTAACAATGGTACAATCAAATATTGATTTTATTAATACAGCATCCAAGCTTATACCAGTTTTTGATGGTAAGACTGAAAATCTAACAAGTTTCATTGATGCTTTACAAATAAAAGAATCGATAAAAGGCGAGCACGAAGAATTAGCTGTCTCCATAATAAAAACAAAGCTAAAAGGTGTCGCCAGAAATCTAATCGGTAATGAGACAACAATTACTGAAGTGATTTCTAAACTAAGAGGAAACGTCAAGCGCGAAACTGCAGAAGTATTATCAGCGAAGTTGATGAACCTACAGCAGCGCAATAAAACTGCTAACCAATATACACAAGAAATTGAGCAGATGACGAAAGCCTTAGAAGGTGCATATATAACGGATGGTTTACCTTTAGAGCTAGCCAGAAGTTATTCCACGCAGCATGCAGTCAAAGCAATGACTAAAAATTGCACAATCGATAAGGTAAAACTTATCATGCAAGCTGGCAACTTTAGTTCTATGAACGATGCTGTTTCCAAATTTGTCAATAGTTGCACCGAAGCAACTGGACAGTCAAATACTGTCCTATATTTCAAGAATTATCCACAGCGCGGCTCAAATCGTGGACGTGGAAATTATAGAGGTAATTCTCGTGGTAATTACAATAACTACAACAACAATTACCAAAATAACAACAAAAACTACAACAACCAAAATAACAGGGGAGGACGAGGCCAATATAGAGGAAACTATAGAGGCGGTGGAAGCTCGTACCGAGGCCCCAATGGCAATAATCAAAGCAATGTCAGAATTACATAAAATAATAACCAAAACACTTTGGGAAACTCCCAAAGCCCCTTAAATACACAATAATAAAAGAAGTCAGAGTTCACACCATTAATCTCAGCCAAAATATATTCGTTTCATTTTTCAATGTAGCTACTGGAAAAGAGCTTATCATTTTAATAGATACAGGTGCAGACATTTCCATTTTATAAGAAACTTCGGATAACTTCCAAAACATCCAAGATGATCACATCATAGACATAAAAGGCATAAGTCAAGAAATAACCAAATCCAAAGGTTTAGTTTCTTTGGAGATACAGACAACTAAATACATAATTCCACACGATTTTCATATTCTAAATTCACATTTCCCAATTCCATGCGATGGAATATTAGGCATCGACTTTATAAAAAAATTCAACTGTCAATTAGACTTCACGCCATCTGAAGATTGGCTTATAATTAGACCCAATAACTTAAAATTTCCAATTAATGTACCAATAACTCATAGTTCTGGCAATAATTCAATACTTCTGCCAGCAAGATCCCAAGATATTTATTCCAAATCAGGAAATTCAGCATGGCATTTAAACTGCAAATACCATAGCAACATCTAATAATGCTTTCATAAGACTACTAAACACAACAAATACCGACCAAGTAGTCAGTACTGATAACCTAACATATGAATCACTTTCGAACT
Source organism: Drosophila pandora (assembly GCA_021223865.1). Lineage (NCBI taxonomy): Eukaryota > Metazoa > Arthropoda > Insecta > Diptera > Drosophilidae > Drosophila > Drosophila pandora. Next base: position 840,647 of record JAJJHT010020270.1, read on the forward strand.
ACGATGTAGTCAACACAAATTCAGACAATAGGAAAAAATCCGTACTATCACAACTTTCAAAAAACTTCCCTTCACAGTTCAAGTCACAGCTTTCTAGCTTATGCACCCAGTATAGCGATATATTCGGATTGGAAACCGAATCAATAACCACAAATAACTTTTATAAACAGAAACTGAGATTAAAAGATGATGAACCCGTATATATAAAGAACTATCGAAGCCCACATAGTCAGGTGAACGAAATACAAAAGCAAGTAGGTAAATTAATCTCTGACGGGATTGTCGAACCGTCAGTATCTGAATACAACAGCCCATTGTTACTTGTTCCTAAGAAATCATCCCCCGGTTCAAATGTTAAGAAATGGCGATTAGTAATTGACTACCGCCAGATAAAAAAAAAATTACTATCTGATAAATTCCCATTACCTAGAATTGGTGACATTTTAGATCAACTAGGTCGAGCAAAATACTTTTCATGTCTTGACTTAATGTCAGGATTCCATCAAATTGAACTCGAAAAAGGCTCAAGAGATATAACGTCCTTTTAAACGAGCAACGGCTCATATCGTTTCACGCGATTACCCTTTGGATTAAAAATAGCCCCTAATTCGTTTCAGAGAATGATGACTATTGCGTTCTCTGGTCTAGAACCTTCTCAAGCATTCCTTTATATGGATGACTTAATAGTAATTGGCTGTTCCGAAAAGCATATGCTTAAGTACTTAACAGATGTTTTTGAGAAATGTAAAAAATACAACCTAAAGTTACATCCAGAAAAATGTTCATTTTTTATGCATGAAGTGACTTTTTTAGGTCATAAATGCACTGATAAAGGAATACTTCCAGATGACAAGAAATACGATGTCATTATGAACTACCCAGTTCCGCACGACGCGGACAGTGCTAGACGTTTCGTAGCATTTTGTAACTATTATAGACGTTCTATAAAAAATTTCGCCGACTATTCACGGCACATAACAAGATTATGTAAAAAGAATGTTCCTTTTAAATGGACGGATGCATTTCAATACTTAAAAACAAAACTTATGGAACCTACCTTGCTACAATATCCAGATTTCACTAAAGAATTCTGTATAATAACAGATGCAAGTAAGTAAGCATGTGGAGCGGTTTTAACTCAAAACCATATTGGTCTCACACTTCCCATTGCATACGCATCAAGAGCATTTACAAAAGGTGAAAGTAACAAATGTACTACTGAGCAGGAATTAGCTGCAATTCATTGGGCGATATTACATTTCAGACCATATATATATGGAAAACATTTCTTAATAAAAACAGACCACAGACCTTTAATATACCTCTTCTCAATGATCAATCCCAGTTCTAAACTGACACGTATGAGGCTCGAACTAGAAGAATACGATTTTACAGTCGAATATTTAAAGGGAAAAGATAATTATGTAGCTGATCGCGCGGTTCCCACTGCATACGTACAGCCCACCTCCCGTCCAACCGACCGAGGGACGCTGCCGCGTAACGTACGGCTCGAATCGCGGGAATAGATCCGAGATAGATAAGCGAGGATTGGGAGAAAGATATTACGAGGAAGGGTGTTGCATAGATAAGGCGGTTAATATAAGCGATTTAAGATTGTTAGAAGAGCAAAGTGATAAGATGTGGTAGAGACCATTGTAGTCCACTAGGAATGTTAAAATTTAAACGTGTTAGTAAATGCTGGCTGTCTATATTTCCATAAATAAGATTATATAGAAACATGACACCCAGCATCGTTCTACGATTTGTTAATGTTGGTAAGTTGATTAGTAAAAGTCTACTATGATAAAAGGGGAGGTAAAGATTTGCATCCCAATTAAGTCCCCTAAGAGCAAAAGTAAGGAAGTTTTTTTGTACAGATTCAATGTGATCTTGGTGTACTCCATATTGAGGACTCCAGACACACGATCCATACTCAAGAATCGGACGGACCAGTGATGTATATAACGTTTTAGTTATGTACGGGTCATTAAATTCTTTTGACCATCTTTTAATAAAACCAAGCACACCCATAGCTTTATTAACCATGGTAGATACATGGTCGGTAAATTTAAGTTTCAAATCTAATAGGACACCTAGATCGTTAACCTGAGTTAATCGTTCTAAGGCGTTCCCATAGAGAAAGTACATAGCCTGGTGAGGACTAGATCGGTAAAAAGACATAAGTTTACATTTCGATCCATTAAGCTTTAGGTTATTTGCTAAACACCAATTTTGAAGTTTATCCAAATCGGACTGAAGTCTAGACTGGGCGCTAGTGAATTTATACTGAAGGCATAGCTTAACGTCATCAGCGTACATAAGTACAAGTGAATTAGTTAAGGCAAGGGGCAAGTCGTTAATAAACAGAGTAAAAAGTAGGGGTCCAAGATGGCTTCCTTGGGGCACCCCCGATGTGGCGCGGACTACACGCGAGGTAACATCTTTAAAGAAAACACGTTGGGTTCTCCCTGATAAGCAGCTCGAAATCCACATAAGAAGATTAGTTGGGAATCCCAAAAGACTGAGTTTACTTATAGGAAGCGAATGGTTAACAGAGTCAAATGCTTTACTGAAGTCAGTGTATATGACGTCTGTTTGTAAGCCATTCCGGAAGCCATCCGTGATAAAAGATGTTAGCTCCAATAAGTTAGTAGTGGTGGAGCGGCGCTTCATGAAGCGGAGTTATTATTGAACTACATAGGTGTTGCAAATGTGGAGTGATAAGTTTTTCAAAAAGCTTTGGAATTGCTGACAATTTAGAGATGCCTCTATAATTAGCAGCGTCGGATTTTTTCCCTTTTTTATGCAGCGGAATAATGAAGGATTCCTTCCACATAAAGGGAAAGATCGAAGTTTCCAGCGATAGATTATAGAGTTTAACAAGCGGTTTGCACAGTGCCTCGGCGCAGTACTTCAGAACACAGCCTGGTACTCCATCAGGGCCTGGCGAATACACGGGCTTAACCTTAAGAAGATCCGATAACACACCACTTTGATCGAAAGATGGGCAAAATATAAGGTTGGCTGATTGGATATTATAAGTGTAAGGCTGAGCTAAACTGCTGCTAGGTGAATAAGTAGTTTGAAAAAACTGTGCAAAGAGATCGGCCATTGCCTGATCGGTGTTCGCATAAGAGTTCTCAAACGTAAGCAGTGGGGGAAAAGATACATGTTTACGCTTAGTGTTTACAAAGTTATAAAACTGCTTCGGATCCTGAGTAAACTGAATCCTGCAGCGGCGAATATAACTCCTATAACATTCTGCGTTATGCACGGTAAAATTGGACCGAGCTACTAAGTATCTTGAATAACTAACTGTACAGCCAGATAATCTATGTTTGTTTAAAAGTCTACTCATACTATTCTTTAAATTTATAAGGTGCCTTGTATACCAAGGCGGATTCGTTGAAGCGGACGGATATTTCCACGGCACGCAAGCGTCGAAAAATATGTTCAAAGTGTAATACAATTTTTGTAATGCGATGTTTATATCCTCGCATGCCAGTAAATCAGACCAATCAAATTCCAAAATTAACTTGTTTAATTTCATAAAGTCAGCCTTACGAAAGAAACGAACTTTCTGAGATTTAACTGTAGACTTAAGGTCAAAAAAGTAATTATTTTCGATT
>JAJJHT010020270.1:845121-855416 GCA_021223865.1 Drosophila pandora
AAAATAACTAAACACATAAAGACTCCTTTAACAATTACAGACACACCAATAAACGCTTTCGACAGAGTGATAGTGGACACCATTGGTCCATTGCCAAAATCAGAAAATGGCAATGAGTATGCAGTCACTTTATTATGTGATTTAACTAAGTATTTAGTTGCAATACCTGTTCCAAATAAAAATGCTAATACTGTCGCTAAAGCAATATTTGAATCTTTTATCCTGAAGTACGGTCCAATGAAGACATTCATTACGGACATGGGAACAGAATATAAGAATTCAATTATAGACGATTTGTGCAAATATTTAAAGATTGAAAATATTACATCCACAGCACACCACCACCAGACAGTTGGAACAATAGAAAGAAGTCATAGAACTTTCAATGAGTACTCACGATCTTACATATCGGTTGATAAAACTGATTGGGACGTATGGCTTCAATATTTTGTCTTTTATTTCAATACGACCCCCTCTACGGCACATACTTATTTTCCGTATGAGCTAGTATTCGGTAAAACAAGTAACTTACCGAAACATTTTAATAGCAGTAGATAGTATAGAAGCACTATATAATAAAGATGACTATGCTAAGGAGAGTAAGTATAGATTAGAAGTAGCCTATAAAAGAGCTAGAGTTATGTTAGAAGCAAATAAGAATAGAAATAAAATACTATATGATCATAAAGTAAGGGATATAGATATATCAGTAGGTGACCAAGTTTTATTAAAAAACGAGACAGGTCATAAGTTAGATCCTAAATATACAGGTCCGTATATAGTAACGGAAATAGGAGATAGAGACAACATTATATTAACAAATAATAAACATAGGAAACAAACAGTTCATAAGGATAAATTAAAAATCTTTATTTCATGCTTAGTATGGCTATACAAAGACACACATATATAAATAAATAAATAAACATATTTTTTTTTTAATAATTTCATTTTCTTTAATTCTAAAAAAATTAAAAAAAAAGGGAATGTATTAATTAGAAATTTTTATTATAAAAATAACTTCATTATATTACGTTATTTTTCAAAAGGAGGAAGATGTAGTATGCACATATATTGAATACCCACTGTACCGAAAATACTTAAAGGGTACACACTGTAACACTTTGTTGCAGTGTTTACATATTTCAAAATCCCTGTCATATTTCCTAAGTGGCCGAAATATGATCCGATCGTTATGGCTTAGCCCACACACGGTAAATGCTAGCGTCGGCATAATTGCAATGAACGGACAGCATATGCATACCCCTCGCGCCTACACTTGAGAGCGCATAGCAATATACATAAGTATATAGATACGTAGCCGTCTCTCTGCCGCTGCCTGCGAGCAGCGCAGCTATGAGACTTAAAGAATATTGTAAAAAATCAGAGACATTTCGATCGTTGGAGCGGCACCATTGCTGCTCCAATAAAATAAACTCAAATAAAATAAGCTCCAATAAAATAAACTCCAATAAAATAAACTCAAATAAAATAAACTCCAATAAAATAAACTCCAATAAAATAAACTCCAATAAAATAAAACCAAACGTATTTCAATAAATTGTCCTTCCGAGATTGAGAAACGAGGAGGGCAGTAAGCGGCAGCGATTGAAAGGCTTCCGTTTCTTGACTGAATTTGTATCGATGTGGCCTGCAAGAAGTTTTTTTCAAACCTTTTGTAAAAATGGTATTTTAAACGTTCTCTGAAACGTTCTCCAGTTCCGCCGTGGGCTTTCCCATCTGGATGATCTGTGCGGTAGATTGTATAGCCTTTTATTTGAAAGTTGTGTTTGCTTGTAAGATGCGTTTCCACCAGTAGCATAACGTCAATATGGTTATCGATCAAGAATCGTGACGATTCTAGTTTATGCCGTGAGATACCATTGGCGTTCCACATTGATGTTCCATGTTCTGGTTTTGAACTAGTGTTTGCATGGTCGTTTTCATGAGTGACATAAGCTCCATCATACTTTCCGTTTTGCTATGTAGCTGTTCTGGGGACAGTTGAGCTGATTTGGATTTTCCATTCCAGATCGTAGAGCATCGGCATAGGAGAAGCCGTTTTTGTTGTTTAGGGGACCAAATGAGGACCTCGCAGCTTTGGTGAAGAAGACGTCTGGCGTAGCTTTTGATGCAATGTACATATTCTGTGGATTTTGGTTGCGCGTTGCGGTCGCTTGACGCATGCGACTCTTCAACTCCTTGTACACCATACATCCTCTATAGTTGCCGTATGGTTGCCTCCGCAGTTTGCACATTTCTTCGTGGCACTGCCCTTGTTTGTAGTGCAGTAAGTGGAGTTGTGGGTGTCCCCGCAGACTACACAGACAGCCCGAAGTGTACAGTATGACCTAGTGTGTCCATACTCTTGGCAGTTAGTGCATTGCACTGGACCGTTGCGTTTATGTGTCTCTTCAACTGTGATTCTCCGATGCAAAAGATATTGCAGCTTAGAGATTGGGTGGACTTCGTTCTTCTTCAGCGACCTGCTTTCTGGCTCGAGCTCCACCTTGACGAGTGGTTGTGGCTTTTTATCTTTGTTTAGAATGTTAATAACGTTCTTGGTGGCGAAGCCCTTTTTTTTAAGGGGCAAATCTGTTACTACTGGATCTTCCAGGTTCTTCGTTGATCTTCTGGATGCGGTTAATTTTTGTTTTATTTCCTGCCGGCTTACTCTGCGGGCTGAGCTTGCGCTTAAATTGGATGTAGCGATCTAATCCAGTCTGTATGGGCGGGGCCATTTTGGAACTTTCCGAAGTTGTTGGTTTTGTACTCGCTGTAATCGTTGATGTCGCGGTATTTTGAGTTGCAGCGGATGTCGCTGTGGTTCCAGAAGTTGCAGCACTGCTTGTTGTTGGTGCGAAATTCGGTTCCGCCATTGGAGGGGGTTTTTCACTGCGAGTTCCATGACGCGGGAGTCGAAGTGAGCAGAGCGGGTGAGCAAGACCGTGCCCTATGGCTTTCAGCGGTCAGTAGGTCCGGCTTGCTCTTAATCGTCGATTTTTCCATTTCGATATCTCGGGTTGAAAAGTAAGAGTAGAAGCCGTTTCTTTGGTTCACTGAACTTCTACGCTCGTTCTTTTGATCGTTGCTCAATGAGCTCATTGCGTAGCACTTATTTATTTGAAACAATGCACTAGTTTTGGTTTAAGCACCCTATATGCACACTTAGTAATTTGATCCAATCAATATGCATCAGCATGTCGCAATATACAAACCCACTAACCGATTTTCTCACCTATAAATAATTAGTAATAAGCTTAAAACTATATCCAACCTATTAACCCAGCACTAGTAGACGGCGCCAGAAGCAGAATCAGCATATCAGCGGGAAGAATGACCGACTGACCGATGCAAGCAAAAACAAACAATCTGAGTCAGCAGACTCAGAGGTGGGTGACCCTGGCATTAACATTAGTTTTAGCACGTCCATAACATTGACCTTTTACTTAGCATCTTGTATAAGAGTTGTTCTTCTGAAATAAAGACAGTTCCGAAATCAGAGTCAATCGTCTCGCTACTCAGTGTCTGAACCTCGGCACTTAAAATCAACCTACTTCGAGTGATCCTGTGTAAATCGGTTCACAAGAAGAATCCGCGGCATACCAGTCTACTTCTAGTGTTGCTCCCGTGAAACGGACCACCAGCAGACCCCGCGCTATCTAACCTAATTCGAGTGTTGCTCCCGTGAAACGGACCGCCAGTAAGACCGGCCGATAAGGAATCAGACGAACCATCATACCACCGGTACTTGGAAAAAACCACCTCAGGACTTCAAGCACATCAACTCCAACCTGATCACAGCAAGCGTCTGGCTAACCCGAGCAGTCCCTTGCAGAATCCAGGTAAATTTAGTCAAGACTATTTACGGTCTTTGACTACGACTCCGGGACCTACCGTTACTCCCATGAGTTCAAGTTTGACGTAGTTGCCGCATAACGCTCTACGGACGAACATTAGGTGACCCCGACGTGATCCTTTACTAAAGGATCACACCCTGAACACAAGCCACACGGCAGTTCATCTCAAAAAACTAACACCGCAACCATGGGATCAGAATCAGACCCTGTAACCCAGATGCTCATTGATGAGCAAATTGAAAACAACATAGCCATCATAGCTAATAAAAAATTTCGCTAAGGACTCTGCAGAGCGAAGGCTCAAGGACGGATACTTCGAGGAGAGACTAAAACAGCTCACTCACTCATGGACCCAATTTAAAAGGAACGACGCCAAGCTCCGTGAGCTCGCGCTAAGCCCGGAAAATGATTATTTTACAAAGGCAAAGGCGCTAGAAGAACTGGTGAAGAAATATGAAGCCATATTTTCCGATGGAATCCCATCAGGGTCAGGCCCGTCACAAAGGCCTCGGAAAACAGGAGAAAATCTTGCAAAAGGCACAAGTACAAGGAACCGAGGGAGAAGACCATAACGAAACATCATTAAAACGAAGACATGAAGGACGACTAGACGATATGGAAGACTTTTTTGTGCAACCGCACCGAAGGACGGGAACACATGAAGGAGCTATGGAAGGAAATCGTCACGGGATACCATGATCTCATCGACCTGGAACCAGCCATAAAAAATGATGGACACACCGATGACAGATTTCAGGTGGTACGAGCAGAATACTTTTCGTTTTTGAGCGAAGAATCGCAATCAACTTCAGCATCAACAAAACCCCGCGATTGCACCTCCGTTTGTAATACCACCAGTAGAAATTCCAAAGTTTGACGGAGACTACCGGCATTGGCTACGATTCTACGAAATTTTTACGGAATGCATCCACGATCAAGAACAAATGGATCAGCGGACCAGCTGCGCAGCTTACATGACACCGTGCTCCAAACGGTCGCCACTCTCGACGCACTCAAAGCGTCAACAGACAACTGGGACCCAATCTTGATACACATCATTGAGGAAAGATTGGATCCACACACGCTGTGAGCTCTAGAACTAGCCGTCACCGATCCAACCAATCGACAATCTCTGAAGCAGATGTTAGAAAACCTTGAGCGTCAGGCAACCAGTCAAGTAACAATGCAGAAAAATACGTCGGCTGCTCCACTTCGATCCAGTTCATCACGATTGGTGCGTTCAGCCACAGCCCTGCTTACAGATAAGCCCACCGTTCTGTTACCAACCGCCCAAGGGGCAATACATGGCCCAGCCGGAACCCATCAGCAATTAACATAATCACCAGAAGGATGGCTGACACACTTGGACTACAATTGGAGCCATCAACCCTGAATATCGCTGCACTGGGAGGAACAACTTAAAGATCACGAAAAAAGGCTGTGGTGACCCTATCATCATTAACAACTGACTTCGAAGATCAAATTAACGTCGTTGTACTACCGGAAATAATGCCCAATCAACCATCCCACCCTATTCAAGCGCCAAGAAACATCTCACCTCAGTTGCGCTTAGCCGATCCTGAATTTACGCAGCCCCAGAATATTGATCTGTTGTTGGGCGCCGAAATCATCTCCCAGCTTATGAGGCCACAACAGACATATTTGGGAGAAGGACAACCACTACTAAAAAATATCGCGCTTGGATGGATTGTGATGGGGCCAGTGCGACCGGAATCAGCTCCTAACATCAAGGCAGAACAAGTCGTCGGCAGTACGACGGCTTGGATACCGGAAGCTAACGAGTCACGACAGGTTTGATTGCATGCATCGGCAAGGAGCAAATAGTAAAATCCGGAAGAGTACATAGTTCCCCACTCATTGCGGATCAACAAGAAAATAACGAGCCACGACAAGATCAACAAGAAGAGCCGCAGACGGACCCCAAACCACAAGCCCAAGGTTGTCAACTCACAACTGAAGAGCACAGAGTGCAGGGGCCAGTAACCAAGGAAAGTCAAGAAGTAGAAGTCACCTCCTATCTGGCATGGGTGACATGCATTTCCAAAAGGGAGCAAGAAGCAAGGTCAAGAGAGGACCAAGAGTCCTGTATGCGCACTGACCAACCAGAAAGAAGGTCTAGTACATCATGGGATGCCCAAGGAGAATGGTTACGAGGGCGCGCAACAAGGCGAAGGAGACAACAGGCCGGATAGAATTATCATTGGTATCGCATTGGTACAGCCGCATTGGATTGAGTCCCTCAATGGGGGGGGAAAATGTTGGCACCTAGTGCCAAGACCTACTACCCTATATGCACACTTAGTAATTTGATCCAATCAATATGCATCAGCATGTCGCAATATACAAACCCACTAACCGATTTTCTCACCTATAAATAATCAGTAATAAGCTTAAAACTATATCCAACCTATTAACCCAGCACTAGTAGACGGCGCCAGAAGCAGAATCAGCATATCAGCGGGAAGAATGGCCGACTGACCGATGCAAGCAAAAAAGAACAATCTGAGTCAGCAGACTCAGAGGTGGGTGACCCTGGCATTAACATTATTTTTAGCACGTCCATAACATTGACCTTTTATTTAGCATCTTGTATAAGAGTTGTTCTTCTGAAATAAAGATAGTACCGAAATCAGAGTCAATCGTCTCGTTACTCAGTGTCTGAACCACGGCACTTAAAATATACCTACTTCGAGTGATCCTGTGTAAATCGGTTCACAAGAAGAATCCGCGGCATACCAGTCTACTTCTAGTGTTGCTCCCGTGAAACGGACCTCAAGTAGACCCCGCGTCACCTCATTACTTCGCGTGTTGCTCCCGTGAAACGGACCGCCAGTAGACCCCGCGTTACCTAACTACTCCTAGTGTTGCTCCCGTGAAACGGACCACGAGGAGACCCCGCAGTATACCAGTCTAGCTCGAGTGTTGCTCCCGTGAAACGGACCACCAGCAGACCCCGCGCTAACTAACCTAATTCGAGTGTTGCTCCCGTGAAACGGACCGCCTCTAGGACCGGCCGATAAGGAATCAGCCAAACCACCATACCACCGGTACTTGAGGAAAACCACCCCAGGACTTCAAGCACATCAACTCCAGCCTGATCACAGCAAGCGTCTGGCCAACCCGAGCAGTCCCTTGCAGAATCCAGGTAAATTTAGTCAAGACTATTTATGGTCTTTGACTACGACTCCGGGACCTACCGTTACTCCCGTGAGTTCAAGTTTGACGTAGTTGCCGCATAACGCTCTACGAACAACAACTGTTAGAAAAAGCTTGTCTATTACTTTTAATAAATTGAGGTTAATTAGCGTCTTTTAAGCAAAAATATTGGTTTATATTGGGTTAACACAGTTTTTTTTTTTTTTTGTGTTGCAGTTTTTCCGAAGCTCGAGCAGAGCACGTCTGCTCAGTTCGGTAGCACTTTTATTATTGACTCTTAACTTTTTTATCGTGTTCAATGCTTGAACACTGATAGTGAAAGTCATAATTTTTATGAAAATCACTTACATTTTTTTACAATTTTATCTTGATCATTGGTTTGATTTTATTATGTTTTATATATAATGTTAGTGCAAATTGTAAGACAGTTACAATAGTCATAATGAGCGATAGTAAAAATTAAGGTATTTGAGGTCTTCTGTGTGGTCTATGATTTTTACGTTATTGACCACATTGGCCATATTGTCTTTCGACTGAGTGTCGTCATAGCCAAATCCATGTTGAATCATGGCAAATAACCCAATCACAAACGTAAAATAAATCTTGCTTAAAATTAAAATCTTTTAATATTTTATTTTACTTTATAAAATGTATATGTATAAAATAGTTACTACAAAACTTTTCGTTTTTCTCTTTTTGGGGTATATACCCCAAAAATGGATATCCATATACACATGATTCTAATTCATTTTAAAGGAAGAAGGAAAGGAAAAAAAAATTAGTTAGTTTTCGTATGACCGTTTTACAAAGGGTCGCTCGATACAATTAAAATATCGGTCATATGTTGTTAGTAAAAGCCTAACAGAAATTAGTATTTTTCAAGCAGCGCTTCCGCATATCTGTTCGTTCAGAATGTATTAATATTAATGGAAACTTAAGCTTTCGTACGGATATGTATAGCCTTTGTTGCTGCGCACCTGGTGCCGTGCCCTGTATTCGGCTATTGTGAGTGGGCGTGGTCCATCGCTTGGACACAACTCTATAGCCTCCTCTAGAGTCGGTGCGTCTATTTACTAGACAGGAGCAGTGTTCAGTTACCGAGAGTTTTCGAGAGCTTTATTTAATGTTCCAAATCTAGGCATTAATGAAAAACAAGGACCTTTGAACTTCTATGTATAATTAGAATTTATTTAAATGATTTGGTTTATATATTGAACATATGACATATGTTTCTGACTGCGTAGGGTTGACGATCGAATTAGAATAATAGACGCGGGAGCACGGCTCAACGCTTGCTGCTGCGGAGCGACCGAGAGATACCGCGAGGGAGCGAGACAACGATAGCGCATGACGGCAGATGCAAGTGGCTGATCGAATGCACAAGAGCGGTCTTTTTGTTGAATATATCGAATTATAACGTCTAGCCGAGTACTTGTACTTTTCTTTTCGTCGTTTTGGAGTAAAAAGCCACCTTTTGTTTTTAAAATAGTTGAGATTACTCATTTTACATTATGGCGCCCCAAGGTGGACTTGTTTATTATAATTTTATAAAGAATGCAACTAGTGACAGTGTCACAAAGAATACATAGAAAACAAAAAATAAATAAAAAGTTGCTCACGGCGGTAGTGCTGTGAGCCTTGAAAACAATAAACAAAAAACAATTTACATTTATTTATCAACTGGATTGATTCAGCTTCTTTATTGAAGGAGTCATCGTCATCCCCATGCCCTGCACCTGCATCGAGTGTACTAGGTAAGTCGCAGGATTAAATGATAAATTACGCATAAATTATTCCAAAATCATTGTCGATATTGTAAATATTTGCCAATAATATTTGCCGAGATAAAGTGCAGCCAAAAAAAAATTGTATATATTTTTGCATAAATAATTTGGTACATACAAAAAGATGCAGCGCTAAACTTATCGTTTTCTCCTCCCTCCGTTATCCGCTGCTGTATGTATGCACGTTGTAACGAACTGTTTTAGCTATGTTTTGCTCGCAACAAACGCCGCGGCTAGCTCACAGAGTTTGAGGGTACGTTCCACCGAATTTATAGTTCGACGTGATTGCCCGAGCCCAGAAATAACACGTTAAAGCTTCTTTATAAATAAATCCCCTTTATTGTAAATAGTTTACAAAGCAATAAAAGGAATCTCACCGGCTGTCTGGCTCAGCCGACCGACCGCTCGTCCTCCCGTCGATCCCCGATCCCCGCTCCGGGTTGGTGCCAATACGCACGCCCTCCCAAAGCTTGCGCCCGGCAGGTCGTGCGGTCTTGGTGCCTGGCGCTGAAACGGCTCTCGGTTCCCTTCGTTCGGACTCACGGACTCTGGTTGCGGGGCCTGTGTTGTTGATGTCTTCTGCTGCCGCTGCCTGTCCGTCGCTGCTGCTCCCTCGTCGTCGCTGCGCTACGGTTGCCGCTGCTCCCTCGTCGTTGCTGCTATGCTGCTACCGCTGCTCCCTCGTCGTCGCTGCTATGCTGCTGCCGCTGCTCCCTCGTCGTCGCTGCTCTACTGCTGCTGCTGCTCCCTCGTCGTCGCTGCTCTACTGCTGCTGTTCCTCCGTTTGGGGATGCCGTGGACCTCGGGACCCTTGGCTTGCCTGGATTCGCCCTTTCGCCGTGGCCGGCACCTAATCCGTGTTAACAGACCGAGTGGCTCACCTCCCAGGCATACGCCGGGCAGGATATGCTCCTCGCTGCTTAGCGGCCGGATCAGGGCACGAAGGGCCTTCCTACCCTACAGGACACGCCCCCGGTCGCGTTCGCCACTCGCCTCCAAACACCTGCGTGCATACGCCCCGCAGGATCTATGGTAGGCCAGAGGTTTGGGCGTCGCGTCTCCTTTGACTCCAGGTGGTTTGCTGTGCATACGCTCCAGCGCCTGGATCAGGATTCTTTTGACTTCCCGGGGTGTCCCTGCCTGGTTTCACAAATGGGCTTGAGTTCCCGGGTTGGCTATCCCTCGCGTTACAGGATCACACCTGGATCGAACGGTCAGGAGCAGACAAGGCGTACGCCAGGCTGATCCGTTGTTGCCGCCACTACACCAGGATACCTGTCGTGTCCGGGAATAACTCCACCCGACTCTTTTACCCTGGGCCTCAGCTTTGCCGCGGATCCTTGATCCTTTTCCCCTGACTCCTTGCTCGATTTGATGCGCGTACCGCCGCCGGACTTACCCACAGGGGGTCCTTAAGCTATTTTCGTATGTCCTTGCTCACTCGCTTTAATCGCCCGCACTAAGGACTGTCGGA
>JAJJHT010020270.1:863176-880854 GCA_021223865.1 Drosophila pandora
ATATTCCTGACTTATACACACAGGTACTCCGGAGCGCACGCAAGGTTGAATTGACTTTTTTTGGGAAAAGCGTTATAACTTCACCAATTTTCATTATTTTTTGATTTTCATTTCATTAATTTTCGTTTTTTTGTACCGAAATTAAAATTCAAATTTATTTAATTTTATTTATTAAAATTTTATTTATTTATTAAATTTTAAATAATTTTAAAATATTAAATTTGCATCGAATTCGCTTCTTTTTGGAAAAGAAATAATTTTATAGAATGGAGAGTAATAAACCCAAAATTAGTTCCACGACCCTTCATGATTTAAAAAGAAGATTAAATGTTAAAGTAAAAAGCATTTGCCGGTTAGAGGAACGTTTGGAAGCTGGATTACTTCATCTACTTCTAAAGCAAATGATTTGCAAGACCAGATCGAGCAGTTAGACGAAATAAATGAAATTGGAGCCGAGTTGGAAGAATTAACAATTACAACCAAGGCAAGGATTACTACAGCTACTGCAATTTCTGCAGCCCCAACTCGAGCTAGACTTCCCAGTTTAGCATTACCAAAATTGAGTGAAAATTATTCGGAGTTCCAAAATTTTATAAGTTTTTTCGAGACCTTGGTACACAAAGATGTGAACATTCCTGTTATTGAGAAATTTAATCATTTAATTTCTTGCCTCTCTGGTGAAGCCTTAGGAACTATCAAGGCATTCCAAGACACCGAGAGTAATTATGACAAAGCTATCGCTAGTCTAAAAAGAGTCTATGATTAGGAATGTCTCCTAATCATAACAATGATAAGTAAATTGTTCAGCCTTCCGAAAATTTCCCAGCCGTCTGCGCCGTCGTTGAGGGGTGTCATAGATTTATGGATCATTATTATCCATAGGAGATGACACTAAAATTGCAAACGCTTTGATTATATATTTTGTTTTGAGAAGAGTAGATCCAGTGACCAGGCAAAAATGGGAAGAGTTTTATGAGGAATTGCCGCTTTGGTCCGATTTCGAAAAGATATTGAATTGTAGGTACCAGCATCTATCCGCTGAAGAAACTGGCAAAAGAAAACAGGGGAAAACTGGGTTTAGCAAGCAACTTAAAGTAGAAGTTCGTTGGCTTGCTCCTCTGTCAACACCAAACCAGCTTTCAATTATTAGTAACGTTCAAGACAATTTTGTGGCCCAGTGCAGTCCGTTCGCTCGCCTTGCTGTAATGCAAAGGTTTGAGCTTGTTAAGTCAGCATCTCTCTGTTTAAATTGTCTGCGAAAAGGTCACACCGTAGCGAAGTGCAAATCGACTAGATGTCAAATCTGTGCAATATCGCACCATAAATTTCTACACTGATTTACAGTGACTGAAAATTATTTATTTTATTGAAGTAACAATTATCTGTTATTTATATATACAATTTTAAAATTAATTAATTATAATTAAGAATTAGGAAAATTATTCAAAAGAAAAACAAACAATTTAGATTTTATTACATCAAGGGATAATTCAGGGGAAAATAAATGGGACAATAGATTATAATTTTTACAAATAACACGAAAAGGATCATGGTCCGCAAAATTTGATCTACAAATTGGTAACCAAAGGGGTCGGAAGGACCTGGTTGACCTATTTGGAACAGAAAATTTGATTTTTTCAAGTAAAAGATTAGAGTTAACTCGACCAAGAATGAGTTTATGAAGGAGCATGGCCCCAGCACAAGTACGACGTACCTGCAATGGTGGCAGGTCTAATAACTTTAGCCGACAACTATATGGTGGAAGAAGACCATCTGAGTCCCAGTTTAAATATTTTAAGGCAAATAAAAGAAACTGCTTTTGCACTGATTCAATACTTCTTTGATGAACCATATACTGCGGACTCCAAACGCATGAACAGTATTCAAGGATCGGACGAACCAAAGAGATATACAACGTTTTAGTGGTAAAGGGATCATCAAACTCTTCTGACCAGCGCTTGATAAAAGCAAGTACTCCTCTGGCTTTATTAACTGTTAGAGAAATATGTTCATTAAACGCCAGCTTGTGATCGAAAAGAACTCCAAGATCATTCATTAAGGAAACACGATCTAAAAAGTGATTCCCAAGTGAGTACGAGATGACATGAGGCGTGCTACGGTTAAACGTCATAACCTTGCATTTTGAGCAGTTTAGTGAGAGGAGATTATTAGAGCACCACAAGAATACTTCGTCAAGGTCAAACTGTAGATGTCTATGAAGAAAGTGGTCAGAGTAAGAAAAACAGAGCTTCACATCATCAGCATACATAAGTGTAGAAGCATAGCTCACGCAAGTCGTTAACAAAGAGGATAAACAGAAGAGGTCCTAAGTGACTGCCTTGCGGAACACCAGATGTTACTTTTATAACTTGAGATGTGATGTGCTTGAACAAAACCCGCTGCGTACGATTAGATAGATATGAAGTCATCCACTGTATGATATTAGGAGGGAAACCCGTAAGATAAAGTTTCTGGAGAAGGGGACGGTGATTAACAGAATCGAAAGCTTTGCTAAAATCGGTGTAAATAACATCGGTTTGCATTCGTTTAAGAAAACCCTTATGGACGATCGAAGTGAATTCTAGCAAATTGGTTGTTGTAGAACGATTTTTGACAAAACCATGCTGGGTGGAGGAAATTATGCTTTTGCAATGATGTTGCAGTTGCAATGTAACCATTTTCTCCAGCAGCTTGGGAATAGCAGAAAGTTTAGCAATACCACGGTAGTTATCAATAAGTATTTTAGAACCTTTCTTATGAAGTGGAATAATAAAAGATTCATTCCATCTCTTGGGAAGGCATGAAAGGTCCAAAGATAAATTGAATAGGGTAGTAAGAGGATAGCATAGGATATCGGAGCAGTACCTAAGAATACAGCTCGGGACGTTATCAGGACCAGCAGAAAAAGAGATATCTAAGGTTGAAAGAGCATTAGAAACATCAAGATGATTAAATTTAGACAAGTAGATATTGTTTATATACGGAATATTATAAGGGTATGTAGAATTTAAATTATAAGAATCGGACGAATAAGTTGATTGAAAGAATGATGCAAAGAGATTTGCAATACCATGATCTGAAGAATCAGAAATATTTTTATAAGATAGGGAAGGAGGAAAAAGACTGGATTTACGGATTATGGATTTCATATTGACAAACGAATAAAAGAGCTCGGATCATTTCGGAAGTTAGCCTTACAATTTACAATGTAACGCTTATAAAGTTGATTATTAAGAAGAATAAACTGGTTACGAATGTAAAAAAAGTTTGTCTGATGAAACAAAGATCCAGACTTAAGAAACATTTTGTAAGCTCTAGATTTCCTGTTCTTAAGACGAGAAAGGTGTTTGTTAAACCATGGTGGTTTCGTTGATGAAGACGATGAAAGTACTGGAACAAATTTGTCCAACGCGTTGTGGATTACATCATAAAAAGAATCAGTAGCAGCATCAATAGAGTTAAAAGATGAAAGATATTCCCAGTCAATTCCAGCTAAATGATTGCGAAGAGCATTATAATTCGTTTTTCGGAAACATTTAGAACGATACTGAGCCTCATAGTTATGCATATTAGGGACATCAATTAACACCGAAACCAATAGTGTGGGATGGTGTACATCTTCAGGAAGCGATAGTGGTGAAGACCGATTTACAGTGACAGAGGATATTTTATTACAGAAAATAAAGTCTAGGGACCTGCTAAGTATGTTAAGGATGGGGTTAATTTGGGAAAGAGCAATTTCAATTAATTCATCAATCATATAAAAAAACCTCTTGACGAGGTAAAGTACCGGTGACGAACCTGCATGCGAAACCCAAAATATCTGATATCAATTTTAGTGACGAAAATATGCTATATAGGTGTACAAAATTGCATATAAAAAATATTCTTGTTCGGCACGTGACTGATTTTTTTTGTTTTTCTTGCACGTCCCGAACAAGAATATTTTTTATATGCAATTTTGAACACCTATATAGCATATTTTCGTCACTAAAATTGATATCAGATATTTTGGGTTTCGCATGCAGGTTCGTCACCGGTACTTTACCTCGTCAAGAGGTTTTTTTATATGATATCAGTTGTTTTTTTTGTATATATTGATCTTCAATTATTTAAAATAGAACGCATAACATATAGAATATATATACATATATGGAAGTAACCTCTGGACAGGCGATTTACACAGTTAGCAATACTTTAATTGGAAGGATAAACATTAAAACTATTTTTTTTTAACTCTATAGATTTTGACATTCAAGAAGGTGGAAGAATTAAAAACCTTTCCAAAGACGTAAAGAATTTTTCAATAGCTTCAGTGGCTCTGAAGTTATACGTATTTTTAATTTACAAAGGTTTTGGAATTTGGTTAGTTTAAAAATTTTAATTAAAAATTTGCCCAAAAATGTATTTAAAATCCAAAATTGTTTCGTAGTTGTGGGAAACCAAATTATTTCAACAAATTAACAGATGAGAGGCCTATCCTTATGAGAGTTCCACTATATAATAAATTATTAAAAAACAAAAAAGAAAAGCTAACTTCGGGCGGAGCCGAAGTTGATATACCCTTGCAGTTCAGTCGCAGTCCGCTAGGTGGCGTCACGCATCTTATATTATTAGATATATAGCGGATCGTATATAGTCGGCCGATCCTTATGAAATTTGGCATATCGAATTATTTTACTTAAACTAACTTAAGAAACACCAAAGTTATGGAATTTCCGATGAATCAGTTATATGGCAGCTATAGGATATAGTCGACCGATCCCGGCCGTTCCGACTTATATACCAGCAAGGAAAAAAAGATGTGTCCAAAGTTTCAACTCGATAGCTCCAAAACTGAGAGACTAGTTTGCGTAGAAATCGACAGACAGACAGACAGACGGACAGACGGACATGCTCATATCGACTCAGGAGGTGATCCTGATCAAGAACATATATACTTTATAGGGTCGGAGATGTCTCCTTCACTGCGTTGCACACTTTTGACCAAAATTATAATACCCTCTGCAAGGGTATAAAAAACAAGAAAGGAAAGCTAACTTCAAGCGGAGCCGAAGTTGATATACCCTTGCAGTTAAGCAGAAGCTTATGTTATTGTTGTATATATCGGATCCTATATAGTTGTCCGATCCTTATAAGAATTTCACCATCAACAAAATTTCTAATAAAAATATTGGAAACAGCCCCAAGCATCTTCAAAAATAGAAAGGTTTTGCCATTTCCGATCGTTCAGTTATATGGCAGGCATAGGATATAGTTGGCCGATTCTTATAAACATAGGATTAGATTGCCCAAAACGAAACCGTAGACAGTCCCATCATTCTCGCTTCAAAAACAACAAAGTTAAGCCAATTATCCTAATAAAATTTTGCAAATCGTATAAGAATTCCCAAAATGCAATCTGTACTAAGTCCCATCCTTCTAACTTATAAAAAAACAAAGTTATGGCATATCCGATCAATCATATAATAAACATGTATTCTATCTAAAATAAATGCGCAAAGATAAAAAATTAAAAAAAACTGGAAATTACGTTTTTTCAGTTTTTCTAGTTAAACCAATTGTTGAATGTAACAATTTATTTTGGGTGTGCTATATAGAATAATAAATATTAGAAAAGTATTGGCAGAGTTGGTTTGCCTGGTTTTTTTTAGCTTTTAATCTATGATTTGGCCCAAAACGGTGGTGGATGCATTTATTTATATGCATTATATGCTCAGTGGGGGCATATGCATACAAAGCGTTCTACTCATAAAATTTTGCATTCTTCTCATTAAGACATGAGACACTAAATCATAAAGCAGAATTACATCAAAATTTGCCATCAAGCAACAAAGTTCGAGATTAGCCGAGTGGAGAGCGTTGTGGTTTCTAACACGGGAGGGCCTGAGTTCTAATCCTAGTTAGTTGAGTCAATGTTTACGTTTTAATTTTTAAGCCCTTTTTTATTTGGATTTTATTTTTGAAATATTTGAAAATATTTTATGTACAAACTTTCATAAGGATGGGCCGACTATATCCTATAGCTATCATAGAACGATCGGAATTGGCATAACTTTGGTGTTTTTTAAGTTAGAAAGATGGGACTTGGTACAGATTCCATTTTGGGCAAAATAATCTTATTGGCCAAATTTCATAGGGATCGGCCAACTATATCCAATAGCCGCCATATAACTGAACGATCGGAAATGGCACAACTCCAAGGGTATATCAACTTCGGCTTCGCCCGAAGTTAGCTTTCTTTTCTTGTTTTTCTTTGGGACCTCAAGATTGGTACCTCAACCGACCCGTCCGACATTCTCCGACAATCGACGCGTATTTAGCTCTAGAATGCGAATATATAAAAATATTCTATCTGGGGACTAAAATGTGTCCACCAGCCCCACTTTAGTGATAAAAAATTTTTTCACTTTCACCCTAATTTCTCCCAAACCAAATAACTTTTGGAATATATGTTTCAAAAAATATTATCTAATTGAAACAATACCTTTCGATTGGTATATCATTCACTTAGATCGGTTGCCTACAGAAAATTTTTAATTCTTCGGCTATATATAGAGTTTCCTCGCGCACGCCTAGGCATGCAGGTCGTCACCTCGTGGACTTCCGTCCACAGTGATGAAGTCGTTATGGCAACTAGAATGCAAGGAATTGTCGTCTTCACACGGGATCCAGGAGATTTGGGGAAGGTTGAAATCACCCATGATTAGGACAAAATCAGAGTCATTGACTAATGATAAAATGTACTTGATAGCATTAAGGTGATGAAAATATACCGTATCATCAACCGATGGAGGTATATAAGAACAGGTCATGAAAATATGAGACGGACCAACAGTTATTTTCACTGCGATAAACTCGATTCCAAACTGATTCGGGAAAGTGATTAGTTCAGCCGAGTATTTAATACTAACAGCAATGAGGACACCACCACCAAAAGAAGGCATGTCCAATCGAAACACAGTGACGTTTGGAACAAAAATTTCATAATCAGAGACAGAGGAATTAAGCCAGGTTTAGGTTTAGGTTTTTAAGCTATTGCCAGTAGGTGCAATAGCATCAAATTCAAAAGAAGCACTCTTTGTAAAAAATTGGCTCAGTTTACCCAGAAAACTTCGAACGTTTTGGTAGCAGCAAGAAAAAACATTATTACTCAGTTTTTTGGAGCTGAATGGGCAAAGTTGTGATTCAGAAGGTCTTTAGCTAAAAATTCGTGAATAATACTGTGCTCGGGCCAGGCTGACGCATCAAGTGCTTTTTCAAAGTAGGATTCAGGAATTAAAATTTTGAAAGAGGATATGCTACGCTTATGTTTAAAATTAAACTTAAAGACCGCTAAATCATTAGGAGCTACCTTAAGATGTTTTAAGAGGTGACTCCTGACATCATCCACAGTGGCATCCGGCATGAGGCGGGATACGAATATGGCTTTACGAGGTGCAACAGCTCTCAGCGAAAGCCCAGAGGATTTTAACTCAGGCGCCACACCAGTGAGAGGCCTAGGTGACGGAGCTACAGGAACCTGGAGGTTTTCCAACGATGGAGGATCCAGGACAATAGGTGGAACAAGACTCATTGACGATTCCATTGGCAGACTTGGTGAATGGATCACTTCCACAGGAACAATAGGAGGCGATGAAGTATTAGGAGTTAAGAATTTATCCGAATGAATCACATGAGAAGCAGGAGTGCCCAATAGATTGACCGCCATCGGGTTATTATTCGGAATTTTTCTCCTTGGAGATTCACTTAGTAACTTGAGACCAAGAAATTGGGTCTCAAGTGTAAGGAATTGCTCATTAAGTGCAGCAAACTGCTTACGGACATCAAGAAAACCGTTTCTCGTCTGCTTCATGAAGGTCCGCATCTCAGACTCGATCTCTCTGCAGGCAATACAAGACCATGTCAGACCAATATTCTTAGTTATGAGATCGCTTATCCGTCCATTATGCCCACCACCAGCACATTTAATATGTGAGCAGTTGTTGCAAAGCCAGCAGGACAGATACGAATCTCCAGTGATGGATCATCCAAACTCGCATTTCTTAGCAGTGCAAATTAGACTCATTATTTACTGAGATTTGTTCACTGTAGTGAGAGCGAGAAGAGTTCAATGGTAGAGTTCGAAGAGTTCAGTGGTAGAGAGGCACGTTCGGATCAGGCACGTCGAAGAGAATACGTAACAAAAGAGATACGAATGTGACGAATAACCGCTTCAGAGTAACAATGATATAACGGGATTACTCGATCGGAGAATATACTCAGGAATATATATATTATATATGAATATTCGCAGAGCACGGCAGAAATAATATTGAAGAATAATATTATTTTTAAGAAGTGTGTGGATAATGAACTATGTAAGTCAATTATCTTAGACAATAATACGCGAAATAAGGAGTCTCGTATCAAAGATATATGTAGATATATGTAGGTAATAAGATGAGAGAAATCGCCAAAAACACGTCGGGATACGGCAAAGTCAGACGAAATAACTTAGCATTTAAAAACAACTTAGCAGCAGAAAATCCCCCTCCAGCGTTAACGAATGATGGCCCTTCTACTTCACATGCTTTGCATGCGTCGGCTCTAGAAAGGGTATTGTTAGCGACGTTGATCGCAAGCGTTCGAACAAAAAATGGCGAGCACATATTGGCCCGAGCATTACTTGACTCAGGGTCACAAATGAACTTCATAACTGAAGATCTTGCTCAACGCTTACAGATCCGTAGGGAGGAATCGTGCATCAACTTGCTTGGAATTGGCCAATTTAATTCACAAGTAAAGAAAAAGATACACACCGTGGTAAAGTCGAGAATCAATGGTAGCGAGTTTCCGTTCGACTTTTGGATTTTAAAAACCATTTCAGGCCAGTCAGTAAACGTGAAAGATTGGACCCTACCAAAAAACTTGCCATTAGCAGACCCATATTTTTCTAAACCTCAGCGGATAGATATGTTAATTGGATCTAAGTCATTTTTCGAACATTTGTCCGTTGGCCAAATAAAGCAAGGTCCGAACTATCCCATATAGCAAAAAACGTTCCTTGGATGGATAGTATCGGGAAAATATATGGAAAATTTCTCAACTCCTCAACAACCGGTCTCTAGCCTGAATTGCCAAGAAGAAATATTAGAATCAATAGATCACAATTTGAAAAAATTCTGGTCATTGGAAGAAGTTCCATCTTCTAAAAAGATGTTGTCGCCAGAACAAGAGTTGTGTGAGGAATATTTACGAAAGACTACTAGAATACTGCCTTAAGGTCGATTCGAAGTCAGATTTCCATTTATGTCGGATCCAAGCGTTTGTAGCAATTCATTTGCGATAGCCAAACGCCGTTTTTTGTCGCTCGAGAGAAGATTATCTCGAGATCCGAAGAAAATGTATTTGCAATTTTACGAAGGGATTCAAGAATACGAATCCCTAGGTCATATGTCCCCTGTAAGCAATGATATTCTTGCTACTCCACACTACGTAATACCAATGTGTTTTACGGCATCAAAGTACAACGACCAAACTACGAGTCGTTTTTGGGGCGTCCTGTAAGACATCCACACAGAAATGTTTAAATGATTTTTTTGATGGTGGGTCAAACAATTCAGGAAGAGCTGTTCTCAACTCTTCTTCGGTTTCGGCTAAACAAATTCGCTCTGATAATCAACATACAAAAAAAGATGTATCGCCAAGTAATGGTAAATGAAGCAGATAGGCGAAACCAGTTAATAGTGAAGAAAAGAACCATCTGAGTCCTTCAAATTGTACAAGCTCAAAACATATGGCACACCACCAGCCCCATTCCTGGCCATAAGGTATTTGAAGAGGTTGAGTGAATCTGAATTATTGGGTCTGACTTTTACGTCGACGACATGTTAACGGATGCTGGTTGCGTGGAGGAGGTAAAGACAATTAATTCTGAAGTAACTCAGGTTCTTCAAAACGCTGGGTTTGAATTGAGTAAGCAAACTCGCCTGAAGATACTGCATCCGAGACCACCGTTGAGACAATAACACTTTCGGACTCAGAGCTGACTAAGGCATTAGGAATCGCTAGGGTTCCCAAAGATGACGTGTTTAAATTACCGAAAGTACCGATCGAAAAGTATCGAACGCAGTATATTTTGGTCAGATTCTGAAGTTTGTCTTTGTTGAATACGTTCCCATCCATCGTCGTTGTAAACTTTCGTATCAAATAGAGTTGCTGAGATTTAAGAGTGGTCAGAGGATAGCACGTGACGGCAAGTACCAACTAAACAGAACACGGCAGATAACATTTGAGGAGGTCGAGACTTAAAGGAGACAGTGGAATCGATCTGGTTTACAGGTCCATCGTTTTTAATAGAGCCGGAAGATAAATGGCCAACGAGGTTTGATCCGTCACCCGAGGTGTGGCAGATGGAAGTAAAAAAGAATGCGGTCGGATTTACCGCAATGGTTTTCATTTCATATTTATGATAGAAATGAGAGAAGGATTTTCCTCTCACTTAAAACTGCTGAGAGTGTTCGTTTACATGTTCCTCTTTATAAAAAAGTGTAAAAAATTAGTAGTTCCTTTTAATAGTGTAAGTTATTAATCTTAGTTATTATTGTGTGAGTTTTACAATATTTAATTTATTAATTATTTGTTTCACACAAGCCCGTTAGGGCTAGTGCTACTGACAAAGAATAAAATATAACGCGAGCTAAGGCTGCGGAGTTCTACTTAAGACTGAATTTATTAATCATTTGTTTCACACAAGCCCGTTAGGGCTAGTCCTACTGACAAAGAATAAAATATAACGCAAGCTAAGGCTGCGGAGTTCTACTTAAGACTGAATTTATTAATCATTTGTTTCACACAAGCCCGTTAGGGCTAGTGCTACTGACAAAGAATAAAATATAACCGAACTAAAATACTACACGGGCTGTACTTCGAAGCCTTCGTTGGGCTGCGGCGCAGTTGCCCAGATGCAGTGTCAGCATTCCGTATCCGGCCAGCAATGATCACTTGTTGCGCAAGTGTCCGGGCTGGTCCGCGGACAGTTGCCCTTGGAATGCGTAGTCAGCACCTCTTTCGTTACGCGTGCGGGCCACCGGATCCGGTGTGCAATTTGGCACTTTTCGCATGTTAACTTGTACCTTCACATGTCGAATATCAAGAAGCTTTTATAAAATTGTCCATATAGTTCGAGAGCACGAGTATCAAGAGGAAATTACAAATATTCGAAAAAACCTTGTTGTTAGTCCAAGTCTACAGAAGCAGGAAGTCACATAGTGCGGTCATGCATATGCTGTTTTAAATGCAAGCCTCATCTGATGACTCAAATCATGGAAGATTTACCCTTTGACTCTTTGAAGATTGCCCTTTTTGTTTGTTTTGCGTCCAATGCAGTTCATTTAGAAGTAGTATCTGACTTATCAACTGCTTCCTTTTTATTGGCATTTTTTATTGACGAACCTTTGATCGTTGGGCGCCGAGGATATCCGCAGATCGTGCACTGCGACCATGCGCCGAACTTCGTCGGAGCAAGTCGCCACTTCGTGGCACTGCGGCAGCGAATCGAGGACGAGGCGGACGAACTGCGACAATACGCATCAAAAAAAGGATGCGTATTTGCGTTCATACCGCTGCGGGCTTCGCACATGGGCGGACTATGGGAGGCAGGTGTGAAGTCTGCAAAGCACCTACTCCTACGAGCGGTGGGCAGCGCGAAGTTGACCGCAGAGGAGCTGCAGACCGTCCTCGTTGGAGTCGAGGCCGTACTGAACTCGAGGCCCCTGGGCGCCCTTAGTCAGGACCCAAGCGATGGCGAGGCGTTGACTCCCGGGCACCTGTTGACAGGCGGGCCGCTCATCGCCCCACCAGCACCGAGGTCCCCGAACCAGCAGGGTTTAACGTGCTTGCGGCGATGGCGGCTTGTGTCGTCAATCTAGCAAACGTTTTGGCAATCTTTCGCCGCAATAGATAAGCTAGGCTTAAGCTCTTTTTGTTGAATATATCGAATTATAACGTGTAGCCGAGTGCTAGTACTTTTCTTTTTGGCGTTTTGGAAATTTTATAGTAAACAGCCACCTTTTGTTTTTAAAATAGTTGAGACAAATCATATAAAAAAACCTCTTGACGAGGTAAAGTACCGGTGACGAACCTGCATGCGAAACCCAAAATATCTGATATCAATTTTAGTGACGAAAATATGCTATATAGGTGTACAAAATTGCATATAAAAAATATTCTTGTTCGGCACGTGACTGATTTTTTTTTGTTTTTCTTGCACGTGCCGAATAAGAATATTTTTTACCTATATAGCATATTTTCGTCACTAAAATTGATATCAGATATTTTGGGTTTCGCATGCAGGTTCGTCACCGGTACTTTACCTCGTCAAGAGGTTTTTTTATATGATATCAGTTGTTTTTTTTGTATATATTGATCTTCAATTATTTAAAACAGAACGCATAATATATAGAATATATATATGGAAGTAACCTCTGGACAGGCGATTCACACAGTTAGCAATACTTTAATTGTAAGGATAAACATCAAAACTATTTTTTTTTAACTCTATAGATTTTGACATTCAAGAAGGTGGAATAATTAAAAACCTTTCCAAAGACGTAAAGAATTTTTCAATAGCTTCAGTGGCTCTGAAGTTATACGTATTTTTAATTTACAAAGGTTTTGGAATTTGGTTAGTTTAAAAATTTTAATTAAAAATTTGCCCAAAAATGTATTTAAAATCCAAAATTGTTTCGTAGTTGTGGGAAACCAAATTATTTCAACAAATTAACAGATGAGAGGCCTATCCTTATGAGAGTTCCACTATATAATAAATTATTAAAAAACAAAAAAGAAAAGCTAACTTCGGGCGGAGCCGAAGTTGATATACCCTTGCAGTTCAGTCGCAGTCCGCTAGGTGGCGCCACGCATCTTATATTATTAGATATATAGCGGATCGTATATAGTCGGCCGATCCTTATGAAATTTGGCATATCGAATTATTTTGCCCAAAAAGTAATCTGTACCAAGTCCCATCTTTCTAACTTAAAAAACACCAAAGTTATGCCAATTCCGATCGTTCTATGACAGCTATAGGATATAGTCGGCCGATCCTTATGAAATTTTGTACATAAGATATTTTGGTCAAATATAACATGTGCTTAAAGTCCCAACCCTCTAACTTAAAAAACACCAGTTATGGCATTTCCGATGGATCAGTTATATGGCAGCTATAGGATATAGTCGACCGATCCCGGCCGTTCCGACTTATATACCTACAAGGAAAAAAAGGATGTGTCCAAAGTTTCAACTCGATAGCTCCAAAACTGAGAGACTAGTGTGCGTAGAAACCGACAGACAGACAGACAGACGGACAGACGGACATGCTCATATCGACTCAGGAGGTAATCCTGATCAAGAATATATATACTTTATAGGGTCGGAGATGTCTCCTTCACTGCTTTGCGCACTTTTGACCAAAATTATAATACCCTCTGCAATGGTATAAAAAACAAGAAAGAAAGCTAACTTCAAGCGAAGCCGAAGTTGATATACCCTTGCAGTTAAGCAGAAGCTTATGTTATTGGTTTATATATCGGATCCTATATAGTTGTCCGATCTTTATAAGAATTTCACCATCAACAAAATTTCTAATAAAAATATTGGAAACAGCCCCAAGCATCTTCAAAAATAGAAAGTTTTTGCCATTTCCGATCGTTCAGTTATATGGCAGGTATAGGATATAGTTGGCCGATTCTCATGAACATAGGATTAGATTGCCCAAAACGAAACCGTAGACAGTCCCATCATTCTAGCTTCAAAAACAACAAAGTTAAGCCAATTATCCTAATAAAATTTTGCAAATCGGATAAGAATTCCCAAAATGCAATCTGTACTAAGTCCCATCCTTCTAACTTATAAAAAAACAAAGTTATGGCATATCCGATCAATCATATAATAGACATGTATTATATCTAAAATAAATGCGCAAAGATAAAAAATTAAAAAAAAACTGGAAATTACGTTTTTTCAGTTTTTCTAGTTAAACTAATTGTTGAATGTAACAATTTATTTTGGGTGTGCGATATAAAATAATAAATATTAGAAAAGTATTGGCAGAGTTGGTTTGCCTGGTTTTTTTTTAGCTTTTAATCTATGATTTGGACAAAAACGGTGGTGGCTGCATTTATTTATATGCATTATATGCTCAGTGGGGGCATATGCATACAAAGCGTTCTACTCATAAAATTTTGGATTCTTCTCATTAAGACATGAGACACTAAATCATAAAGCAGAATTACATCAAAATTTGCCATCAAGCAACAAAGTTCGAGATTAGCCGAGTGGAGAGCGTTGTGGTTTCTAACACGGGAGGGCCTGAGTTCTAATTCTAGTTGAGTCAATGTTTACGTTTTACTTTTTAAGCCCTTTTTTATTTGGATTTTATTTTTGAAATATTTGAAAATATCTTATGTACAAACTTTCATAAGGATGGGCCGACTATATCCTATAGCTGTCATAGAACGGCTTACAGATTCCATTTTGGGCAAAATAATCTTATTGGCCAAATTTCATAGGGATCGGCCAACTATATCCAATAGCCGCCATATAACTGAACGATCGGAAATGGCACAACTGCAAGGGTATATCAACTTCGGCTTCGCCCGAAGTTAGCTTTCTTTTCTTGTTTTTCTTTGGGACCTCAAGATTGGTACCTCAACCGACCCGTCCGACATTTCTTTCAGAAGTTATTCAAGAAATTAGATTTTTACAACTTTTTCAAAAAGTTGTAGAACAATAATTGCTCATATCATATGAGTCATATGACATTAACTAAAATCTCCAATTTTATTCAGTATTGCAAAGAAAAAAATATAGACAAACAGACCCACTGGCTTCATTTTGAAAAAACTGTAAAACTCGAATTTCTTGAATAACTTCTGAAAGAAATGTCGGACCGGGTCGGTTAAAGTACCAATCTTCTGAGTCTTCTGATTAAGACATGAGACACTGAAACACAAAGCAGAATTACATCAAAAGTTGCCATCAAGTAACTAAGTTCGAGGTTAGCCGATTGGAGAGCGTCGTGGTTCGTAACACGGAGGGCCTGGGTTCGAGTCCTAGTTGAGTCGATGTTTACGTGTTACTTTTTAAGCCCTTTTTTATTTGGATTTTATTTTTAAATAAATAAACTAAAATCTGAAAAGGTGTACTCAATATTTTTTAGGGTATTGACCAAATATATGCAGACTCCAAAAAGCAAAGTTGCCAATCAAATACACACACATGTATAAGTAAATGCAAGCTTCACAGGAGGCTGTACAAAATGGGTAGCTACACTTACAGGACTATATCTTGAGTTAACGGATTTTGCCAGATATGAGCGATATATCAAAAGTTGCGTCATCTCAAACGCTTTCTACACGTGCAATATAAAAAGGATCAGTCGACCAAATTTTGAAAAATAATTTTTTTCCTTAAAAAAAAAAAGTTTATTTTCAGTGTATTTTTTTTTGTGTACTGTATAGACCTTTGGTCTCAAAGAAAGTGAAATTAATATTTAAAAAACCATTTCAACGGTGTAAAGCTCTTTTTGATATCTTTCTTAATTATAAAGTTATGAATTTTTTCATTAACAAAGTTTTTTTAATTTTTTGACGTAAGCTTAAGGTATTTCAAAAAGTTGTAGAACAATAGTTGCTCATATGATAGTAACAAACATTTTCCAATTTTTTTCAGGATTTTTAAGATANAGTTAGCTTTCTTTTCTTGTTTTTCTTTGGGACCTCAAGATTGGTACCTCAACCGACCCGTCCGACATTTCTTTCAGAAGTTATTCAAGAAATTAGATTTTTACAGCTTTTTCATGTCGGATTGAGGTACCAATCGACGCGTATTTAGCTCTAGAATGCGAATATATAAAAATATTCTATCTGGGGACTAAAATGTGTCCACCAGCCCCACTTTAGTGATTAAAAATTTTTTTTACTTTCACCCTAATTTCTCCCAAACCAAATAACTTTTGGAATATGTTTTGACAAATATTATCTAATTGAAACAATACCTTTCGATTGGTATATCATTCACTTAGATCGGTTGCCTACAGAAAATTTTTAATTCTTCGGCTATATATAGAGTTTCCTCGCGCACGCCTAGGCATGCAGGTCGTATAATTCGATAACGTGTAGCCGAGTGCTAGTACTTTTCTTTTCGGCGTTTTGGAAATTTTATAGTAAACAGCCACCTTTTGTTTTTAAAATAGTTGAGACAAACTAATCTCATTTTTCACTCACAATAATTGTTTGCCAAGGAAAGGTTCATGTCTCTTGCGTTGTCTTTAAGGGTTCTTTATTGAATAATTAATTCATTCATATATCTTGGCATTTACTTATAAAGCTAAATAATGCACGGTTTCAACGGCAGAGACGAAGCAGGTTGCGCCGCAACCGCAAATATAAATTTATATCAAAATTATTTATATTTAATGTTGTTATTCAATTATTTTCAAAGTAATTTAGTATAAAAGCTGAATAACAAATTCGTAAATAAAAAAATAAAGTAATTAAAGTTGATATTATTATTACAGTTAATAAAAAATATTGATTACAAGAAGTTAGTTGTTGAATTACTAATCATTTAGGTAAAAATCCTAAAAATGGTGGTAATCCCCCTAAAGATAAAAAATTTATAAATAATGTAAATTTTAAAATTTTTCTATTAACAAATCAAGAAAATAATTGATTTAAATGAAATAATTTAAAAATATTAAACATAAATGCTAAAATAAAAGATAAAAAAGAATAAAATAAAAAATAAACTAATCAAATTGATTCTCTAATTATTAAAGAACTTAATATTCATCCTAGATGATTAATTGAAGAAAAAGCTATTAATTTTCGTAGAGAAGTTTGATTTAACCCACCGATAGCTCCAACAATTACTGATAAAATTACTCTAATTAATAAAAGTTCTTTAATATTCAAATAAGAAATTAATATTAAAGGAGCAATTTTTTGTCAAGTTATTAATAATAAAGAATTTATTCAATTTAAACCTTCCATTATATTTGGGAATCAAAAATGAAACGGAGCTGCTCCTCTTTTTAATAATAATGATGATATAATTATTATAGAAGTAAAAGATTCATTAACTTCATTATTAAAATTATTTTTTAATATTAATAAAATTACTGAAAATAATAAAACAGTTGATGCTAAAGCTTGGGTTAAAAAATATTTTAAAGAAGATTCAGTAGATGTTAAATTATTATTATCTCTTAATAGGGGAATAAAAGACAACAAATTAATTTCAAGACCTATTCAAGCTCCCAACCAAGAGTTAGATGTAACTGTAATTAGTGTTCCAATAATTATGACTGTAATAAATAAAATTTTTGATGAATTATTAAAAATTAAAAAGAAAAGGACTATAACCTTTATAAATGGGGTATGAACCCAGTAGCTTAATTAGCTTATCTTTTTAAAATTCATATAAATAATGATATATTTTGGTGTATGATGCACAAAAGTTTTTGATACTTTCGGGAATAGTTTAATTCTATTAAATATAAAATCTTTATAATAAAAAACATAAAAATGTGTCAATGAATGCAGAAAACTGCATGATTTACCCTATCAAGATAACCCTTTTTATCAGGCAATTCATTAATAATAAAAAATTCATCTTTTTTTTTTTTTTTTTTT
>JAJJHT010020270.1:881097-892130 GCA_021223865.1 Drosophila pandora
TTTTTTTACACTTATTTTCACATTTTTGGATTGTGAAATTTTTTATTTTAATTGTTAACTATATAACAATATATTAAATATTAACATATATATATATATATTATCTATTAATCTAATCTGCACTTGATGCAAATGCATTTTTGTGTAATTGAGTTGAAAGTTATCATGCATCCATATTGCTGTCGCGCATGCTAGATATGCCGTTTCCCACTGGAATTCTTGTGTGATCAAACTGCTACACATTTGATAAAGGAACATTTATATGACCTATTTTCGTATATGTTATATATGTTTGTATACATTTATAGTACATATTCGATATGCATGCATGCTACACAAGCTACTAGTTCTGGGTCTGCTGTCTCAGATCGATTGGTATCAGGTTTCTGCCGAGCTCGCTGATTTTGCTCGCTCCGGTCATTCGGTCATTCCGCTGATATTGCTGATTTCTGTTTTTATTGGAGTCTATTGAAGCTGGGCTATCAGGTCTTTGGACTAGGTCTTTGGACCAACAAAGACAGTTGCGAATGCAGAGTTAATCGGATCTTTACTCAATATCAAGTTACGGTACTTCTTAGATTGATTCCCCTATCAGAAGGACCTCCAGTAGAACCCAATCTATACGTAACTGCCTCAGAGTGTTGCTCCCGTCAGAAGGACCGCCAGTAGGTCCAGTTCGTTACGTACTAGCCTCAGTGTGCTGAGGCCGCCAGAAGGACCACGCGAAGAACATCTAACCGATACATAACCAACACATACCCGAGGATGGCCAACCGTAGCAGGATTTCAACTCTTATCCCGCATACCTCCCCTCGTCCTGGCATTAACGAGTTTCATCCCAGTCGTGCCTGGCGCTCGCCAACCGCGCATCCCGCGGTAGGAAATAGGAGTGCGCGGTGCACTCCCATCTGCGGAAAACCATCATTCCGATTTACATTGGCGTGGCCGCTTTTCTCACCCAGCGGAGCGAGTATCAATATGCTTGGCGATCGGAAAAATAAGGTGGTTCTCCCCTACCCGCAAGCTTACCGGCTAGGGGAGATCGGCGTGAAATCTCACCCAGGGAAATTCTGGTTAAAAAAAATTTCCCTTGCTTTTTGCTTTGCTTTTGGTTTTTGTTTTTCCCAACCATTCCCATTGATTTTTACTAAATTCGAAATGAGTTGTTTGTCATATTTATTTATTATTTATTAATCTTAATACATAAAACTGAAAAGATAAAAAAAAGAAATAAAAAAAAGCTGAAAATAAATTAGGAATAAAAACAAAAAAGATTCTTACAAATAAAGATATTGAGACGTCCAAATTTCTAGTACAGCCAGAACTGAAAATATTTGTTTAATGAAATAACGTTTATTCATCATTATCAACACAATAAAATATAAATAATTGAATGAACGGAGCAGTAAACTTACCATTTCACAATAATAAACCAATGCGACTCACTATGAACAACCCTATGTGATTGTTTCGATTTGGGTTGATTTAGCTTAAAAACGCTGCACAAAACGCACACTAATTACGCGGGATTATTTTTTTGCTGCCCTCAGTTAATGTAAAAAAAAAATTCCTTATATAAATAATATTTTTCATTAAATATTGAGCTATGTTTAAATTTTGTACTTCAATAAAATTATTATAGAACATAAATTGGTAAACTTAAATAATATACGTAGAATTGTTCATGAAATAATTTATTCTAAGTTAAAAGTCCCACGCATAAATTTTTCTAAGTCCCAAGCGAGATGAAAATTTTCTAAGTCCAGTTTTTTGAGAGCGAAATCTATGTTGAGAGAACAAATTCCCTCTCTCAACTCGGGGTGGGTGAGAACAAGGTACGAAAGATGCCTGCCGGAATGCACCGAAACGCTGCTAGCACCGAAAAGTCCGACTGGGATGTAACTCAGAGCGGCCCCTATCCACGATACAATCCACGATAACATTAGTCCGTGCTTCCAAAGGTTTTAACTACGACTTCGGGATCTACCGTGACTCCTGAGAGTTCAACGATAGTGACCGCATTCAATATTTATTGTGGGTCAATTTAACCCGAAAAACACAGCCGCTCAAATCTATGCCGAATATACAAGTGGATAACAAAGACCTTAGGCGCAAAAGCTCTACCAAAGCTCCCAAAAGCGTATGCGCTTACTGGGAACGAAACTGGGAGACAGACAGACAAGAATAAATGCTGATAACAACAGCTGCAGCTAAACATATAATGATTATTTTCAAATGGATGTATTGCTGGCTGCTTCGCACAACATACTCCCCCCATAGAAGGGTGGGCCTTCAATAACAATTCTGGAAGCGGATAGCAGTTACATCATTGCAATGGTTATTCTGTGGGTTGTCAAACTACAACATAGAATTCACAGAATACGTGATAAGGCGGGACTTCGCTCACACATTAACAGATACTCCATCCGTTTCAAACTCAGCGCCGCCGAGACCGTCAACAGTAGTAGAACATTTGGAGTGGGAAAGCTGAAATTGACTCGCTAGCCGCGACTAGATGGGGTGCACTTGTGAACTCGGCATGGCACGAAGGCTCCAGATCGACCCCGAACGAATGCATTGGCCGTTGGCAGGAGCACTAGCTCAGCATTGCGATACTGGGCCACAACAATGTGATTAAGCTGGATGGTGGGTTCATTGCTAGAACTAGAAACGTGCCTGCAAGGATGCAACAGAAAATGATGAGCGGAATGACCATCCATAAGGCAAACGAAACAGCGACTCAGACGCTGCACTTCGTCTTTCCGTTCCTCAAATGGCAAAACAATGAATGAAGCGATGAAGATAAGCTGGCAAGGCGTGACCCACTACACCGCACAGGGTGCACAGAGCAGAACGAGTGTTAACAACCATGCACGAAGATCGGTTAGTATACGAGTGTTAACAACCATGCACAAAGATCGGTTGGTATACGATACACATCGGCCCGTTCGGTTAGCTGGTGGATGCATAGCCAAAGCAAAGTCCACACCTTTAAGCGTCCGGCACCTTTGCTCCAAGAATAGAGTAAAGGACTCCCACGATAAACGACTGTCCTCCTTGATCCTTGAGAGAGAATCCTCGCACTTCGCCCTTGTGGCGGAATCCAGCTTTTGGATCATTAACTGGATAAGCAGACACCCTTGGATCTCGGCAGCTAATCCAGAACTCATGAGGGCCTTCATATGACCATTAAAACGATCGGATAAATCCTGAAGAGTTGCAATGCATCCCGGCTCAACCACCCTTAGCTGCAGTATCTTGTTGATGTGAGCCTGCAGTATTAATCGTCGACTACTAAAACAGTTGTGCAAAAGATCAAGCGCAACATCATATTTAGCATCAGTAATCTTCAGCGCTATCACGGTCTACAATGCCGACTCCCGCAGACATGAAATGAGCCACCTGAGCTTCCCCATCTTGGTCAAGTGGGGATTTTTTTTTCGTTGCTTTTATTTCTTGAATCTTCTCTT
The DNA here is from genome assembly GCA_021223865.1 of Drosophila pandora. Classification (NCBI taxonomy): domain Eukaryota; kingdom Metazoa; phylum Arthropoda; class Insecta; order Diptera; family Drosophilidae; genus Drosophila; species Drosophila pandora. Next base: position 884,568 of record JAJJHT010020270.1, read on the forward strand.
TGGGAGACTAACAAGAGGTGCAAATCTTATATTTTTAACTTAACTAACAGTCATGTTGACTGATACAAAGTTAGACGGCCCTAAAAATCGATTGCTGGGTTGGAAGGTCGTTGCGTCTATGCGGGATCTGCTAGCAACCCGAGTCAATCCCTGAGCGTGGAGATTTGGGTGCGAAGACAGTTTTTCTTTGTAGGACTCTTTTTGCTTCTGAATTTCGACTTTCACTGCGACGATTCCCAGATCCCGGTGGATGTTTTCGTTGCGAACATACCAAGGTGCCCCAGTGATAGTTCTCAAGATTTTTGATTGTGCGCTCTGTAGAAGTCTATGTTGCTGCTGCACGCGTTAAAAAAAAAAAACAGCTGGGAGCCATACGTCTATGGCTGTCAATCGTTGTCCTAAACAGGACACAGAAATCCGTCCATTCGGCATAGCCGCCGCTAAAAATCGGCATCGCTAAAGGGGGCAATAAGAGAGCAGGCTTTTATGGAGTAAGTACCATCCAAAAGCGTAGAGTGCGCAGCAACTCTAAAGGAGCTCTTTGAAACCTCCACCTGGATGTCAACGTGCACGTTCGTGAGCAACTGAGAGAATTTCCAATACAAATCACTTCCGATCTCGTTATAGCTTAACTCCTCCAATTCCTCCTGATCGCGCAGACACTTCTCCATTGACTCGAGGGTCTGAATGATAAATTCGTCGGACTGCATCGCATCCTTGACCTTCCGATGCAGGTCCTCCATTTCTGACACGCCACCTCAGCACGGCTCCACAGCATCGTCTCCCTACTTGATACAGCAGATCCAGTAGCTTCGGCTCCAGACTCCATTATGTATATAAAATGCAAGTTTATCACAATACAGCAGCAGAGTATCCATGACACTTTTAATACTGAACACAACACCAAACCCCCCAGGCCCGGGGGTGGCCGAATTAAACAAATCCAACTTCGATAATAATTTTTATTGTGGGTCAATTTAACCCCAAAAACGCAGCCGCTTAAATCGATGCCGAATATAAGTTAATAATATTAGTTATTGTTGTGTGGTTTTACAATATTTAGTTCATTAATCATTTGTTTTACACAAGCCCGTTGGGGCTAGTGCTACAGACAAAGAATAAAATATAACGCCAGCTAAGGCTGCGAAGTTCTACTTCAGACTGAATTTATTAATCATTTGTTTCACATAAGCCCGTTAGGGCTAGTGCTACTGACAAAGAATAAAATATAACGCGAGCTGAGGCTGCGGAGTTCTACTTAAGACTGAATTTATTAATGATTTGTTTCACACAAGCCCGTTAGGATTAGTGCTACCGACAAAGAATAAAATATAACGCGAGCTAAGGCTGCGGAGTTCTACTTAAGACTGAACTAAAATACTACCCGGGCTGTACTTCGAAGCTTTCGTTGGGCTGCGGCGCAGTTGCCCAGTTGCAGTGTCAGCATTCCGCATCCGGCCAGCAACGATCACTTGTTGCGCAAGTGTCCGGGCTAGTCCTCGGACAGTTGCCCTTGGATTGCGTAGTCAGCACCTCTTTCGTTACGCGTGCGGGCCACCGGATCCGGTGTGCAATTTGACACTTTTCCTAAATTCTGCCTGCGCATTTTAACTCCTTCCTCCTTTAAATGGTCGTCGTCCCGAGGACCCACTCGTTCAACATCGTCGTCGGCCCTCGATTTCCTGCGGCGATTGGTCTTCAGGTGATATTTGGCAATCCACAGGATTGCGCATAGTGAGGGCAGCCAGTAGAATAAGGCAAATGTTGAGACGGGATCCCGATGACAGTCTTTCTCTGAGGGCCCCGATGTGGTGTAGGTTACTTAGGCTAAGCTCATGGAGAAACGGGAGGCTGAGCTGGTTATGGTGAGCAGTGACGTTTATTATTGTCACCAGCTCCCCAGCTGGTTTATGAACTGGTTTATGAACCATTGGTTCCATTGAGCGCCACCTTGTTAGAGTACGCTAACAGGTAGGTTTCGGATACCTTTTGTTCCCGGCCTTGGTCGACAGTCACCGTTACGTTAGCATCGTTGATGATGAGGGTTCCGTGGTCCACAATGGTGATTGAATCTAAATGTCCTGGGAGCCTGGAGCAGTGCGCGGTGGCCCCAGAAACTATCTGTTGGGCATAGTGCCGTTCTTTAGTTCCTTGCAGAATGCGGAACCTACTGTTGTCTTGCAGTCACCGATATTGAGGTTTCGTGTTGGGCATTCGGCAACTAAATTCCCGCTCTCGAAGTTCAGGATTCTATTATGGCGTTGAACCGGGTAGACTGTTATTCTCTTACATACGAGCTTAGGATTAGGAAATTTAATGAGAAAGTGCAGAATGTCAGAATTTTGAAAAACACTTATGCTAGATACTTCTAATATTTCTACCAAACTAATATTAATATTAATAGGCTGTTTGTCTCTGAATTCGCTTACGTCGGCACCATCTAGAATAGCTGGGCTTACAATATTTGATTTTGCTAAGGTTAGGCCCATAAGGATGTGTAGGTCTGTAATGATGATTCAATTCTTTGCTAAAATGATTTCTAACAAGTGTGTTTCTTTATTTGTTTCATATTTCTGAATTGCGTTAGCGAGCTAATTTAGACGTTCTTGAAATTTTATATTTAATTCTGTCTGGTCTGCGTTCGTGTAATCGTTTAGTTTTAATGTCGCGTCCGTCTTAATAGCCGTTAGAATGAAAGGGGTAGGTCAAAATCTTGTGAGGACGATTAACGTAGATTGTCCTTGTGGACCACCCTCCCTTTAATAAGGACCGTGATCCCCAGGTCTGCATGAATAACCTCTTCTGAGCACAGTGGTGTACGCTTATTCCCCAGGCGTTTGTTTGCTTTCAGCAAAACCTTATCTCCCACTTGGTAAGTTTTATGAGTCCTATCTTTGTTTACATGTTCGAGGGTTTTTCTATAGTCTGGGTAGGAAGGTAAAACATCTTCTGATGCTAGGATTTCTGCAGAATGCAGTCTGCAGAATATTTCCATTGTGGTGTATGCACACATGAGTTTTTATTAAACAACATATATATTAAGCGGCAACACTTTGTACATAACAATGTACTCAGCAACAGCGTGCCAAATGCCCAAAACACATTTCAAGTGCATACGTAATATGATATACAATTGCATTCACCGTTTAGAACCGAGTCAGCCTGGTTCCCACGCTGACCACATATATACATTTGTGCATGCATAACTCTCTGCCCGTTTCTACATACTGTACCTGTACAGAGAACCTGAGGATAATGAAGAAGAAGAACAACAACAACAAGTAGCAAGCAAATAATCAACCTCCTAATGCAGCCACCAACACCTGAGGATAATAAACCAACAACAACAACAATTAGCAAGCAAATAATCAACAAAATAACTGACAAAAAAAAGATACCGGCGCTGGTAAAAACGTGCCCGAAGCCTAGTGCGAAGATCAGCACCGACACCGCCTAAACCGAATAGACCCCAAAGGACATCAGCCGCATACCCCTGGAGTAACCTGTGCAGCCACCACCGGCCCGACAGCGCTACAAGGAGCGCACAACAAAAAGATATATTTTTTTTTTTAATGCACTACGTTGCATTATTAATGTACTGCGCTACATTATAATTATAAACGACTTTATGTAAAATTGAGCGGAACCTTTTCTGCCCAATTAGAAGTGTAGCCCGCAAAGCTATGCGAAACAATAGGCAGGATAAATGTAATAAAAACAAAAAATAATATAATTTAATACAGATAATAAAAGACAAAAATTTTGTAAAAGCGTGCGAAACCATTTTCGCTCGTTTAGAAGTATAGCCCGTAAAGCTATACAAAACAATAGGTAGAATAAATGTAATAAAAACAAACAAAAAAAAAAAACATATAAGAAATAATAAAGTAAAAGTAATTCTATTAGTAAATTCAGTGAGGAAATAGTTGATAGTTATACATATAATTATAATCTTAAAAAAAACAATGGCTATAGTTGACGTTAAGACAGTGGATTCCACTGCTAACGTAATAAATAAAGTTGAGCCAAATAACAATAATTTGGAATTTGTAAACATTATGCTGTTAATAATTGTTGTCATAATGTGCGCCAATTGTTTTTATAAACTATACAAACTCCACAATAAATGTTTGGAAAAAAAAATATATGAGCCAAGCAAACGACTTGGAAAAAATCTAAAAAAATTAAATAAAAATATTAATGATCAAAAAAAAAAATTTTTTTTAAATTCAATATAATAAAGTAACGACATTACTATAATAAAGAAAATTTTTTTTTTTCCTAAATAAAGATGACCACCATAGAAGCCATTAGAAAAGTTTACGAAAGGGATGCTTATTTTAAAGAACATGTTCAACAAATAGTCCCAAAGACTCCAATAAGCATAAATCAATTAGAATACCTTCTAATTGAAACATTTCATTTCGAAAATTCACCATTAATACATTGCTCAAAAAACACAAAAAGCGATTGTATTAAGCACCATTCCAGGTGTCCAAATAAAAACAGTACTAGAAGCAGGCAATTTTTCAACAATGAACGAAGCCATCGCTAAGTATATACAATGTAGTACCGATATAACAGGCAATCCAAGTACAATCCTATATAACAGAAGAGGTCAATCCTACCACAATAACTTCAGAGGAAATTACCGCGGAAGAGGTTACGGTAGAGGTTATTATAACAATAATTACCACCAAAACAACGGTTATAACCAAAATAATAGTTATAACCCAAACTATAATAACCACACCAATAATTATAGAGGTCGTGGAAATTCTAGAGGTTACAACCGTGGTGGAAATAACGGCTACAATAACACTGGTGGAAATACCAATTCCCAAGTTCGAACTGTTGAATCCCAGCCGGAAAACTAAAGACTTCCCTTAAGAAAAAGCCACAAAACTTACAACTGTATAAAATAAACCTCAGCCTCAATATTTATGTAACCATTAAAAATTACGTTACAAAAACATCCCTAATTCTGTTAATAGATACAGACGTTTCATACCAAATTTCCCGTATTATTCAAGACACCTTACCCATTTGTGCAAGAAAAACATAAAATTCAACTGGACTGAGTGTCAAGAAGCTTTTGAATATCTTAAAAACGCACTAGTCCAACCCACACTATTAAAATACCCAGATTTTAATAAAGAATTTTGTATAACCACAGATATATATGGAAAATATTTCACTATAAAAACAGACCACAAACCATTAAAATATCTATTTTCAATGAGAAACCCAACTTCCAAGTTAACAAGAATGAGGTTAGACTTGGAAGAATATCAATTTACCGCAGTATACCTTAAGGGAAAAAACAATTATGTGGCAGATGCCTTATCAAGAATAAGCATCGATGAACAAAAAGAAATGAATAAACAAATACTAAAAGTCACTACTAGATCCCAAAGTAAACCGAAAAATAACTGCGCAGTTTCAACATCTAGTTCGGATTTGCAAAAGCAACCGACAGTTTCCAAGCCCAAGATATTTGACGTCATTCATAACGAAAATGTTAAAAAAGTAGTGACCTTGCATCTAACAATATCGAAGTGCTCTCTCAAGAAGGGAAAACAGATATATGCAAGAATAAACGTTGATGATCTATATACCAATGAAATATTCGATTTAGATCAATTTTCCCAAAGGCTTGAAAAAATAGCCGGTATAAATAAGATTAGACAACTTAAAATGGCACCGATTGAAAAAATCTTTGAATTCGTTTCAATAGATAAATTTAAAGATAAGGGCAATGAAATATTATTAAATTTAAGAGTAGCGCTACTCCAGCCGGTGACCATAATAGAAAATATAAAAGAAAAGGAAGCTATTCTGTTTACATTACTTGACGATCCTTTACAAGGCGGTCACACAGGCATAACAAAAACGCTAGCAAAAGTAAAAAGACATTACTATTGGAAAAACATGACGTTGCAAACCACGTAAAGAAATGTCTGAAATGCCAAAAATCAAAAACCACAATCCCTACAAAAACGGCTTGAACGATAACAGAAACCCCATTCAAAGCGTTTGATATAGTATTAGTGGACACGATCGGTCCATTACCTAAATCAGACGAAGGTAACGAATATGCAGTCACTCTAATATGCGATTTGACAAAATATCTCGTTACAATCCCTATACAAGACAAAAGTGCAAAAACAGTAGCGAAAGCCATATTCGAATCTTTTATTCTAAAGTACGGTACAATGAAGAAGTTCATTACGGACATGGGAACTGAATATAAGAATTCAATTATTAATGATTTATGCAAATATCTCAAAATTTATAATATAACATCAACTGCACATCATCACCAAACATTGGGGACAATAGAAAGAAGCCATAGAACATTTAACGAATACGTTAGATCATACGTTTTGTCAGATAAAACAGACTGGGATGATTGGCTTATATACTTTACATATTGTTTCAATACAACACACTCTGTTGTACATGGATACTGTCCATATGAACTAGTGTTTAGTAAAACCCCAACCTTAAACATTAAATTCAATAGCAGTGAATACATTACACCACTGTATGACGTAGAAAACTTTGCAAAAGAATCAAAATTCAGACTCGAAAACGCTTATAAAAGAGCGAGAATGATGATTGAACAAAATAAGCAAAAACAAAAAGAAACCTATGATAAAAGATCAAATGATTTAAAATTAGAAATAGGAGATAAAGTTTTATTAAAAAACGAAGTAGGGCATAAATTAGACTTTAAGTATACAGGACCCTATAGGGTAGAAAGTATAGGAGAACGAGATAACATAACAATCTCAAACGTAAAGAATAAAAATCAAACAGTTCATAAAGATAGATTAAAGAAATTCTATTCATAATTCTATGGTGGCCACCAATCAATCAATCAAAAAAAAAATATATAAAAATGTATATATATAATATACAATAATAAGCAAAATAAATAAGATAACTATTTTTTCAGAGAAATTTTACATATGACAATAATGCAAACAAAATTAAAACATATTTTTTTTTCCTTTTGTTTACATTTTTCTAAAATTCTAGATTTTGATCATAAAATATAAATTAATCATATATTACTAAAATTTAATCAAAACATTAAGAAAATCTTTAAACTCTACACTAAATATATATAATCAATAGATAATAAGTTAATTCAAAATAACTCCATTTTATTACGTTATTTTAAAAAAGGAGGGAGATGTAGTATGCATGGGTCATTATAGGAAGCATCCACTGTAGCAATACAATATTGTGCTACAGTGTTGTTATATAATCATAATGCCCCGGCCAAATAGCCAGCTATATACATATGCCTTAAAGCCTCACTCCTGGGAAGTGCATTGGTCAGCAAATTCCCATGAGTTGACAACGCATACAAATGAGCCATGCATACTTACACCCTTACGCTCGGGCCGCTACCAGCCTTATATACGAGCATAGAAATATATATATATATGAATATAGCCGCGACTGATCGCTGCCGAGCTTTTGTAGGCAGCGCAGCCGCGAGCAACAGAATATCAAATCACTCTGGATTTGACTTTTAAAGAATAAAGTCTA
>JAJJHT010020270.1:918527-931917 GCA_021223865.1 Drosophila pandora
AAATCGACATGCAATATGCCCCTTATTTACACCCCAAACATTAATTTAACAGACATTAACAGACATTTAAAACTAGAATTCATAACAAGAAATAAACTAAACATAGAACAATGCAATCAATGGTACAAAAACATTAATAAAGACAATTCAAACATCGACAGTTATTGCAGATCCTTCCATCCCAAATCAAGCAGATTAGATCAAATTAAAATAACACGCCTCAGACTAGGACACACTAAACTCACACACGAGCACTACTTTAACCAAAACCAAACCTCACCTTGCCCCTTCTGCCAAGGCGACAATTCCATACTACACTTATTTAATTCATGCCCATCACTCCTCCCTATAAAACTATCCATCTTTAAAAATACAAACCCATTAAATCTCCTTAACGAACTCAACCCTAATAGTTTAGAAAAAATCTTAATATTCTTAAAAATTTCAAACTTATACCACAAAATTTAAAAACACTCAAAATGTACATAAACAAAATCTACCAACTAAGTAGCCTAAAAACAACAAACAATATGTAACCATACTAATAGACTTAAATATCATTAACCTTAAAAGCCGAAGGCCTTGCCGCCAGCGCTTTACCAACTAAGTTAGTCTAGTTTTGTAAACTTCTCTATCTTTAATAATAAATAAATAAATAAATCATATATTACTAAAATTTAATTAAAATATTAAGAAAATCTTAAAACTCTACACTAAATATATATAATCAAAAGATAATAAGTTAATTCAAAATAACTCCATGAAATTGCGTTATTTTTCAAAAGGAGGGAGATGTGGTGAATGCACACATGAGTTTTTATTAAACAACATATATATTAAGCGGCAACCCTTTGTACATAACAATGTACTCAGCAACAGCGTGCCAAATACCCAAAACACATTTCAAGTGCATACGTAATATGATATGCAATTGCATTCACCTCTCTGTCCGTTTCTACACACTGTAACTTGAGTTATATATAAAATATATAAAACGGCTGCTCTGCCGCTGCGCCGACAGCTAGCAAGCCTTAGTGTAAGAAAATCATATGCATTCAAAATAAAGACATAGACTGAACAAGTCATATTTTAACTGATCCAGTTTTTTGGCATAAACCATTGGATTTGATTTAATACTACACCATCTTTTTCTTGTTCATTTCAATGATTATTTTTCTTGATTGGTATTTGCTTATCTTACCGTTTTCGACCTTAAGAATGTTAGTAAGAGGCCTTGCAATTGCTGCAAAATTCTTTATAAAGCATCTATAGTAGCTTGCTAATCCTATTAAGGATCTCAGTTCGAAAAGGGTCTTTGGATGGGGAAATTGCTTGATGGCCCTGACCTTATGGGGTGATGTCCGTAAGCCCCCTTGCGTCACTATGAATCCCAAGTATTCAACGCTTTTTTTTAAGAACTTTGATTTTTTCTGAGATACTCTCATACCTGCTTCGGAAAGTTTTCCTTGAACCCATCTTATGTCATTAAGATGGTCCTCTTTCGTCTTCGAGTATATTATGGCATCGTCTAAATAAACATAGCATATCTTTGAAATTCCATCTCGTAGGACATCATCGATAGCTCTTTGGAAAATACTCGGAGCATTCTTTAGTCCGAATGGCAATCTACAGAATTCGAATTTACCATTGTTTATTGAGAAAGCCGTCTTCTGTCGGTCTCTCTCTGCCAGCTCTATTTGGTGGAAGCCGGTTTTTAGGTCGAGTGTTGTAAAAAACTTTGACTCGCCCAGGTTCGAATATTGTCGTAATCGCAGGGACATGGTATCTATCGCCTACGGTTTTTTCGTTTAGTTTCCTAAAGTCGATAACGAATCGCTTCTTCTTGGCCCCGTTCTGGTCGGTTCCTTTTTTGTGAATAACCCACGTTGGATTATTATAAGGAGACTTGGATGGCCTTATTACGCCGTCCGCTAGAAGTTGTTATCCTCTGCGTTGACGAACTCAGTTACACCCATAGGGTGCGGGTACGACTTTGAGTACACCGGTTCCCCATCTGTTTTAATTGTAGCAACAGTATTTATATTGAAAGGAAGTGCTTCGTCTGAATCAGCAAAGGCTTTGTAATTTTCCCCTATCATTTTGTCAAAGGAAGCTTTTACTGCGGGGGGGACGTCCTCGTCATCTATTTTGATAAAGTTGACATTTTCAGCCTTAGCGAACTGGATCTTTTCGAATCCATTATTAGTGTGGAAAGTATTTGCAGTAAAATCGAGTTTCGCATTCACTTGTTTAAGCAAGTCGAGACCGATAATACCGTCAAAATCTTTTAGGACTTTGAGAATGAAAAATGGTGATTTAACATTGAATATGGAAGCAAAACATTTCTTCTCGATTTTTGTAAAGCCGTGGATTGACTTTACGTTTAGCCACGACGCCTTTCATCCCCGGTGCAGTTCCGACTTATATACTGCCTGCAAAGGAAAAAAGGATGTGTGCAAAGTTTGAACTCGATAGCTTTAAAACTGAGAGACGAGTTTGCGTAGAAACAGACAGACGGACAAACGGACATGCTCATATCGACTCAGGAGGTGATCCTGATCAAGAATATATACTTTATAGGGTCGGAGATGTCTCCTTCACTGCGTTGCACACTTTTGACCAAAATTATAATACCCTCTGCAAGGGTATAACAAGAAAGGAAAGCTAACTTCGGGCGGAGCCGAAGTTTATGTACCCTTGCAGTTGAGTCGCAGTCCGCTAGGTGGCGCCACGCATCTTACATTATTAGGTATATAGCGAATCGTATATAGCAAACTAGTCTTTCAGTTTTGGAGCTATCGAGTTGAAACTTGCAGGTAAGTCGGATAAGTCGGAACGGCCGGGATCGGTCGACTATATCCTATAGCTGCCATATAACTGATTGATCGGAAATGCCTTAACTTTGGTGTTTTTTGAGTTAGAGGGTTGGGACACGTTATATTTGACCCAAATATCTTATGTACAAAATTTCAAAAGGATCGTCCGACTATATCCTATAGCTGTCATTGAACGATCGGAATTGGCATAACTTTGGTGTTTTTTAAGTTAGAAAGATGGGACTTGGTACAGATTACTCTTTGGGCAAAATAATTCAATATCCCAAATTTCATAAGGATTGGCCGACTATATACGATCCGCTATATATCTAATAATACAAGATTCGTGGCGCCACCTAGCGGACTGCGACTGAACTGCATGGGTATATCAACTTCGGCGCCGCCCGAAGTTAGTTTTCTTTTTTGTTTTTAAATCATGTAGTCACTACAGGCCTAGCAAATCTTTTTTATTTGTTTTTTTTTTTTTATTTTATTTTCTGTATTACTTTTCTTGCACGATAAGCTTCACCAAAAACAGCATACTTACATTTTCTTATATTTATTTATATTAAAGTATTCTGTAAGTTGCCGTCGGCTTTCCTTCGCTTCAGCTTGTTAATTCCCACCGGGGGGCGAGGGTTACCCTACAGCTCCCTTTATTTTTCACTATTTCTACAACTTTTCATGTAGAGAAAAAATGTATTTTTGTCCGGAATGACTTAGAAGCTTTTGGGGGTTGGTTTACTTCTCAGCTTTTTTTTTCTTTTTTCCACTTGTTTATTTATTTTCGACTACTTTTTTCGTAATTTTTCGAATTGGGTGCGGGGGGTTTTATCACGTTTGGGCGCCAGTTAATAATATTAGTTATTGTTGTGTGGGTTTTACAATATTTAATTTATTAATCATTTGTTTCACACAAGCCCGTTAGGGCTAGTGCTACTGACAAAGAATAAAATATAACGAGAGCTAAGGCTGCGGAGTTCTACTTAAGACTGAATTTATTAATCATTTGTTTCACATAAGCCCGTTAGGGCTAGTGCTACTGACAAAGAATAAAATATAAAGCGAGCTGAGGCTGCGGAGTTCTACTTAAGACTGAATTTATTAATCATTTGTTTCACACAAGCCCGTTAGGATTAGTGCTACCGACAAAGAATAAAATATAACGCGAGCTAAGGCTGCGGAGTTCTACTTAAGACTGAACTAAAATACTACCCGGGCTGTACTTCGAAGCGTTCGTTGGGCTGCGTCGCAGTTGCCCAGTTGCAATGTCAGCATTCCGCATCCGGCCAGCAACGATCACTTGTTGCGCAAGTGTCCGGGCTGGTCCTCGGACAGTTGCCCTTCGAATGCGTAGTCAGCACCTCTTTCGTTACGCGTGCGGGCCACCGGATCCGGTGTGCAATTTGGCACTTTTCCTAAATTCTGCCTGCGCATGTTAACTTATACAAGTGCATGAAAAAGTGCTTAGGTGAAGAAGCTTTAATTAAGCTCTCAAAAGCGCATGCGTTACAAATAACAACTAAGCGCATTCGAAACTGGTAAAGACACACAAGAGAAAATGTTGATAAAAACCGCTACACCTAACCATATTATGATTATTGTTCGTCCGTAGAGCGTTATGCGGCCACTACGTCAAACCTGAACTCGCGGGAGTAACCGTAGGTCCCGGAGTCATAGTCAAAGAACGTAGACAAAGAAATAAGATTATATAGAATCATGAAACCCAGCATCGTTCTACGGTTTGTTAATAATGGTAAGTTGATTAGTAAAAGTCTACTACGATAAGAGGGGAGGTAAAGATTTGCATCCCAATTAAGTGTCCTAAGAGCGAAAGTAAGGAAGTTTTTTTGTACAGATTCAATGTGATCTTGGTGTACTCCATATTGAGGACTCCAGACACACGATCCATACTCAAGAATCGGACGGACCAGTGATGTATATAATGTTTTTGTTATGTACGGGTCATTAAATTCTTTTGACCATCTTTTAATAAAACCAAGCACACCCATAGCTTTATTAACCATGGTAGATATATGGTCGGTAAATTTAAGTCTCAAATCTAATAGGACACCTAGATGTTAACCTGAGTTATTCGTTCTAAGGCGTTTCTATAGAGAAAGTACATAGCCTGGTGAGGACTAAATCGGTAAAAAGACATGAGTTTACATTTCGATCCATTAAGCTTTAGGTTATTTGCTAAACACCAATTCTGAAGTTTCCAAATCGGATTGAAGTCTGGACTGGACGCTAGTGAATTTATACTGAAGGCATAGCTTAATGTCATCGGCGTACATAAGTACAAGTGAATTAGTTAAGGCAAGGGGTAAGTCGTTAATAAACAGTGTAAAAAGTAGGGGTCCAAGATGGCTTCCTTGGGGCACCCCAGATGTGGCGCGGACTAAACGCGAGGCAACATCTTTAAAGAAGACACGTTGGGCTATCCCAGATAAGTAGCTCGAAATCAAGATAAGAAGATCAGTTGGGAATCCCAAACGACTGAGTTCACTTATAAGAAGTGAATGGTTAACAGAATCAAATGCTTTACTGAAGTCAGTGTAAATGACGTATATTTGTAAGCCATTCCGGAAGCCATCCGTGATAAAAGATATTAGCTCCAATAAGTTGGTAGTGGTGGAGCGGCGCTGCATGAGGCGCTTCATTTTTTTTTGTTTATTTTTTTTTATTGATTGGTAGCACCGCCAGTGTATGGCCCGTGTTATATTTTCGGATGTTGTTCGTATTTCTGCAACACAGATCTCACCGTCCCTTTCATTATGGACTGCTATGATGCGTTCGAGGGCCCAATTCAACGGGGCAATGTTGACTTCCTTTATTATGACGAGATCACCAATATTTACCGTATTACAACTTCTTGTCCACTTTGACTGATTCTGTAATTCATGCAGGTACTCGTGGGTCCAGCGTGTTCAAAATTCTTTTTGTAATTGTTCGAGAAACTCCCTCCGAGTGAGTTAACCTTCCTTTATTTCTGTTAATTCGTTTTAGGCTCCAACAAAATTGGTCGCGTTGTCACTATAGATTTTAGATGACAGTCCTCGACGTCCGCAAAATCTCTTTAAAGCTTGGAAGGCTTGGGTAGTCAAATCTGTTACTACCTCAAGGTGTCTTGATTTTGTTGAAAAACAACAAAACACTGCTAGATACACTTTATGTGGTCATTTTCCTCGGATTTTATAGTGAATCCAAAACGGCCCGCACTAATCCACTCCGCAATTTTTGAATGGTCTATGTTGTTGAACTCGATCCGCTGGTAGTGGACTCATTATTTGATTCAACAATTTAGGACGAACTTGGCAATATCTGATACAACGGCTGCGTGTTTTTTGAGCCAACTCCTTTCCTCTTAATGACCAGAACCGTTGCCTAATGTTGTATAATAACACTGTGCGACAAAAAAAAAAACGAAATACACTTGGGAAACGAGATAGTGTATGTTGTTAATCTGGTCGAAGAGAACTCAAAAATTTTTTTTTTGTATTTTTGGAACCTTCCAATTTTTATTTATTTAAAAAAAACCGTTTTTCGGGACTTTTTTGCGATTAAAAATTCATGAACGCGTTTTTTTCAACCGATTTCAATAGTTAGTTACAATAGTTAAATGTTGTAGCTTTTGAAAAAAATATATATCTTCGATTTTGTTGAACAAAAAGGAAAAAATTTTTACACCTGAAACTGAAGTTTTCGACTTTTATTCGTGATTTTCGGATTTTGACGCCAGTTTTTCGGTACAACTTACAAAAATTCTGTCATTTTTGCCACATATCAATATTGTCTCATTCATTCTGAATAAAACGAGACAAATTTCATCAAAAAATTATGAAAATTGGTGAAGGTATAACGCTTTTCCCAAAAAAAGTCAACTCAACCTAGCGAGCGCTTCGGAGGAATAATGTGTATAAAAATAAGAGTATATTGCTTTCTTCTGACAAAAATTCTGTCATTTATGCCACATATTAATATTGTCTCATTAATACTGAATAAAACGAGACAAATTTCATCTAAAAATAATGAAAATTGGTGAAGTTATAACGCTATTCCTAAAAAGAGTCAATTCAACCTAGCGTGCGCTCCGGAGTGCCTGTGTGTATAAGACAGGAATATGCTCTTCTTCTTATAGTGCTCCCATGGTTTTATTGGATCATTTGGCCCGACATTTTTCGTCTTGTTGAGTTGCAAAATGGATGGTAGTAATTGCTCGGATTGTATTTCCTGAATTACCACTCCTAACGCCTCATTCAATTTTACTGGTGACAACGGTCCTGTCCTGTTCTTCTCTGGCTTGCGGCAATTAAAAATGAATCGCTGCATTCTTCCTATTATTTGCAACATCGTATCGAATGATCCATGGTGGTTAATTTTTTCCATCCACTCTTCTGATTTAATGGCTAGTTTGCAGACCGTCTCCTTCTTTCTTTCTTGATCTTCGTTTGCATTGTTTTTTCCCGCTGATTGGAACCTTGGCAAGGACTCTGGATCTGACTCCAAAAAGGGTGGTCCGGCGTACCAAAGTTTTGAATCTCGTAACTGGAGAGAATATCTGAAGGAATATCCGTTGATGCCACATGTCTCCACCACTCTGGGTCTGCCAGTTCTTGAATCTGGGCGAACCGGTTCGCTACTAAAGTTTGGAACGTGGATGCAATGGCGTTAATCCATTTTAATGCAATCTCAGAGTCGTTAAATATATTGCTTCGAGTTTTATGTTGAGATCGATTTTTACTCTTTTTGCGACCTGATTTGCCAATACCGTTGTGCAGAGCTCTAAGCGTGGTAAGGTCTGTTTCATTAGGGGGGCTACCCATGCTTTTAAACATAGCAATCGTGTGACAATATTACCTGTCTTATTAGTTGCTCGTATATATGCAACTGCCCCATATGCTGCTTCTGATGCATTTGCAAAAACATGTAGTTAAATGCCTCCGGATGTATCTGCCGGGAGTGCACATCTTGGAATTCTTATAGTGGTCAGGATCTGAACGTCATGTCTGAATGCTTGCCATTGATGGGTGAGTTCTGAGCCCAGTTCCGTGTCCCAGTTGAGCTCCCATAATTGTTGCATTCTTATCTTTGCCGTTGTTACAACTAGACCAAATAACCCTAGGGGATTAACGATCTTCCCAAGTTCTGAACACACGATCCTTTTAGGGCTGATTCCTGTGTCTTCTGTTGCCGCACGTCCTTGAAGCCAATCTCCGAGTGGATCCCAAATAATTCCGAGCGTCTTGACGGTTTATTCGGTAAAGATACTGAAGTCGTGATTCATTTCTTGGTATTCTTCCGGAATGTCTGCTAGTAACGCTGAGTGGTTTACAACCATTTTTATAGTTTGAATTTTGCTACTCGCAACAGGTTTATTAGTTGATCCTTTTTACTTAATGCTTCACTTATGGTGGGACCTCCGGTGAGAGAGTCAGCCAAGTAACAATCCTATCGAAGTGCGGCAGCATCATGGGCCAGATGCTCAGGTGCTGTGTCCGCCAAATATTGCAAGCGTCGGGTGGCCAGGTATGGAGCTGTTGCTGTGCCATAAGTGACAGTGTTCAGTTGATAATATTTTAATGGTTCCATAGGCTTCCGTCTCCATAATATAATTTGAAATTTGCGGTCGTCTGGGTGTATCATAATCTGTCGGTACGTTATCTCAACGTCTGATGTGAAAACATATTGGTACGATCGGAACCGTAGAATGGATAGCAATTCGCTTTGAACCATTGGCCCAATCCGTAAGAGCCCAAAGCCGCTCCACCACTACCAACTTATTGGAGCTAACATCTTTTATCACGGATGGCTTCCGGAATGGCTTACAAACAGACGTCATTTACACTGACTTCAGTAAAGCATTTGACTCTGTTAACCATTCGCTTCTTATAAGTAAACTCAGTCTTTTGGGATTCCCAACTGATCTTCTTATGTGGATTTCGAGCTACTTATCAGGGAGAACCCAACGTGTTTTCTTTAAAGATGTTACCTCGCGTTTAGTCCGCGCCATATCGGGGGTGCCCCAAGGAAGCCATCTTGGACCCCTACTTTTTACTCTGTTTATTAACGACTTGCCCCTTGCCTTAACTAATTCACTTGTACTTATGTACGCTGATGACGTTAAGCTATGCCTTTAGTATAAATTTACTAGCGCCCAGTCTGGACTTCAATCCGATTTGGATAAACTTCAAAATTGGTGTTTAGCAAATAACCTAAAGCTTAATGGATCGAAATGTAAACTTATGTCTTTTTACCGATTTAGTCCTCACCAGGCTATGTACTTTCTCTATGGGAACGCCTTAGAACGATTAACTCAGGTTAACGATCTAGGTGTCCTATTAGATTTGAAACTTAAATTTACCGACCATGTATCTACCATGATTAATAAAGCTAAGGGTTGCTTGGTTTTATTAAAATATGGTCAAAAGAATTTAATGTCCCGTACATAACTAAAACGTTATATACATCACTGGTCCGTCCGATTCTTGAGTATGGATCGTGTGTCTGGAGTCCTCAATATGGAGTACACCAAGATCACATTGAATCTGTACAAAAAAACTTCCTTACTTTTGCTCTTAGGGGACTTAATTGGGATGCAAATCTTTACCTCCCCTCTTATCATAGTAGACTTTTACTAATCAACTTACCATCATTAACAAATCGTAGAACGATGCTGGGTGTCATGTTTCTATATAATCTTATTTATGGAAATATAGACAGCCAACATTTACTAACACGTTTAAATTTTAACATTCCTAGTAGAAGGACCAGAAACTTTCGTCCTCTACTCCTCAGCCATTGTAGTTCGACATATGCCCAACACGATCCGTTCAGCGTATTATGTTCGGACTACAATGGTCTCTACCACATCTTGTCACTTTGCTCTACTAACAATCTTAAATCGCTTATATTAACCGCCTTATCTGTGCAACACTCTTCCTCGTTATATCTTTCTCCTAATCCTCGCTTATCTATCTCGGATCTATTCCCGCGATTCGAGCCGTACGTTACGTGGCAGCGTCCCTCGGTCGGTTGGACGGGAGGTGGGCTGTACGTATGCAGTGGGAACCGCGCAAAAAAAGAGATTATTTGAACTCCTTCCACTTTTAGTCGGTGCTGAGGCGTCAAATACAACCCCAAGTTTGGTGGTACTACTGTCAGGTTTTAGCACACAATGATGTGGAATGACATAATGGTTTGATGTTAATTGTTTGGTTGTTAATCTAGTCATATGCCCTAACTCCTCATATTGATTCACGAATTGTACATATTGTCTCTGGAGATCAGGATTTCGTTAAAGTTCCAATGCGTAGAAATGCCGATATGCCATTGGAAGGGAATTCCCCAATGTTTGTGGCAATGTCACAGCACACTTAATCTTTTATCTGCCCTTTTTTCGATATTTTCCATGAAATGCAGTTCGCCATCCTAACGGCGACCGTTAAAACAATGGCTGTCCCTGCCCTAGGTTTATATGTAGCGGCTCGATGAGGGAGATATTCTGCCCCGAGCAGCAAATCGATACCTTGTGACTGGGTGAAGGTGGGATATGTTAAGCGAATTTCTGGTGGAATGTTTTCCGGGCGCAGATCGGGCTGGAGTTGATGTGAGATTGAAGTCTTGGGTTGGTCTTCAAGTACAGATGGTACGGGGTTTCGGCTGATTCCGTATCGGCCGATCCTACTTGTGGTCCGTTTCACGGGAGCAACACTCGAAGTAGGGTGGGTAACGCGAGTTCCTACTTGTGGTCCGTTTTACACAGAAGCAACACTCGAAGTAGGTTGGGTAACGCGGGTTCTACTTGTGGTACGTTTCACGGGAGCAACACTTGAAGTAGATTAGATAACGAAGGTCTACTTGTGGTCCGTATACAGGAGCAACACTCAAAGTGGGCTTACTTAAAAAGAGTCGAAGGAACACTCGAAGTAGGTTAATTTAAAGTGTCGTAACTTGACACTGAGTAACGAACCGATTTACTCTGTATTCGCAACTATTTTTATTTCAGAAAAACAATTCTTATATAAGATGCTAAATTATACATAACTAAGTTTAGGGAAGGTCAATGTTATGAACGTGTTCCTCCAATGTTAATGCCAGTGTCACCCACCTCTGAGGCTGCTGACTAAGATTGCTTGTTCATGCATTTCGGCTTAGCTAGCTGTCTTTGCTTGCTTCGGTCATTCTTCCCGCTGATACTGCTGATTTCCGCTTCTAGCGCCGTCTACTAGTGCTGGGTTATTAGGTTGGATATTTTTTCATGCTTATTGCTAATTATTACTATGTGTGCCAATAGGTTAGTGGGTCTGATGCGCGTGTTGATTTGCGACATACTGATGAACATCGATTAGAGTGTGAGTGTGAGTATAGGGTAGTAGGTCTTGGCACTAGGTGCCAACAATTATTTTTTATTTGATTTATTCGTTTCTGAGCTTCATTAGCGACTGACTTCAATAAAATATAATAGACTGCACGCAGGCAGACGAACTTAGGAACATAAGTAAGCGACAATTTGTTTACAGTTAAGTGCATAACCATCCACATAGTGCGTTGTACACTCATGTATAAATTTATAATTCCAACACTCCTTCTCAACGCATTATGTCTTCATTACAAAAGTCCTAGTAGACTAATACATTTCTCATGTTTTACTCTATTCAAATTCTTTGTTAATACATCAGCAATCATATTCTCAGTAGATACATATTCAATATTTATAATTTTACTTTTATACATATCCCTGACATGATGATACTTAATATCAATGTGTTTGCTTCTCGCATGGAACTTTGGATTTTTGGCTAAACATTGTGCACTTTGGTTGTCGCTAAAGACCTGTAACGTTTTAATGCCACCAAACCCCATTTCGGTAATCAGCTTCTTGATGTACATTGCCTCTTTAGCAGCGCCAGACAACGCAATATATTCTGCTTCGGTGCTGCTTAGTGCCACTACGCTCTGCTTCTTCGATT
Organism: Drosophila pandora; assembly: GCA_021223865.1. Classification (NCBI taxonomy): domain Eukaryota; kingdom Metazoa; phylum Arthropoda; class Insecta; order Diptera; family Drosophilidae; genus Drosophila; species Drosophila pandora. The sequence continues at coordinate 930,316 of JAJJHT010020270.1, forward strand.
CCCAACTGAAAGCAGCGCCTGCAGCAAAGAACGCCCATCCAGTGTACGACTTCCGATCTGTCGAGTCGCCTGCCCAATCAGCATCCACGTAACAATGGATATCTCGACCTGTGCGTTTGAAACAAAGTTGTAGCTCCGATGTGCCTCTCAGGTATCTCAGTATACGCTTAGCAGCTGCCTCGTGCTCCCCATGCGGACTTGCATTTCGCTGAGCAATTTTTACTGTAGAGTGTAGGATATCTGGCCGGGTAGTCATTGCCAGATACATAAGCGATCCAATAAGGGATTGGTACTTGACTTGGTCCACTTGGCTGCATCCTTCATTGTCACATTTGGTTTGATGACCAACTTCTAGGGGTATACTATTAGGCTTACAGTCTTGCATTTTATACTCACTAAGAAGTGTCTCAATATATTGTTTGTGACCAATCCTTACTCCACCAGTGTCACCCTCTCGCTCAATTTCCATACCCAGGAAATGTTTCAATGTGCCATTGTCGACTACATCAAACGACTGTGAGATTAGCACCTTGATCTCATTCAGGTCATCTTTGCTCGAACTGGATATGATCAAGTCGTCAACGTACACAACTACAATTCCCATGATGCCTTGAGTATTGCGTATGTACAAACATGGCTCACTCGGACACGGAGTAAAACCAATCTTCAATAGAACGGCGTTGAGCTGCTCATTCCATTCTCGCCCACTCTGCTTAAGGCCGTACAACGATTTGTGAAGCTTCAGGACCCGTTTTGGAAAATGTTTGTCAACAAAGCCTTCAGGCTGCCGCATATATACCTCGTCTTGCAAGTAACTGTTGAGGTATGCTGACGAAACGTCCATCTGATGCAGAAACATTTTATATTCCACGGCCAGGGCGATGACAAGTCTAATTGTTGAATATCTAGCAACTGGAGAAAAAGTTTCGAAATAATTAATACCTAGGCGCTGTGCGCACCCTTTAGCAACCAGTCGTGATTTAAACGTCTCGACGTTGCCAAACTTGTCTCGTTTAACTGCAAATACCCATTTGCATCCAATGGTCTTCTGGCCTTCGGGTAAGTCAACTAATGACCACGTACCATTGGCTTTCAAACTATTCATCTCCTTCTGAATCGATGCCTTCCATTTGTCTCCATGCTCTGAGCTTAGTGCCATGCTGTAACTACTCGGTACTGAGACATCCTCAGTTGTCAGGATATTTAGCATGGTATATTGCTTCTTCGGGCGTCCAGGTAGCCCAGTGAGTATCATCTTTGGTCGTCCTGGTCCTCTTCTAGCCTCAACATCTTGAGGTTGCTGTTCAGTAGACGATAAAATGCTAGAACTCACCTCAGGTTCTACTTGCAAACACTCATCAACTGGAGTTTCACATTGGAGTTCAACGATCTGATATTCAGACACCTTAGCCAAATCCTTTTTGGTAAAATCGTCTTCAATAAAAATTACGTCACGGGCTGTGATGACTCTTCTTTTCTCAAAATTATATAAGCGGTATGCCTTTGACAATTCTGCATATCCTACCAAAATATGCTCTTCACCCTTTGGAGAAAATTTCCTCTTTCGCATCTTGTTAAGAACAATGGTCTTCGCACCGAAAA